>JAJEJH010000370.1:343672-370713 GCA_026122585.1 Anacardium occidentale | reverse complement strand
TATGTTTTACATATGATTTTGTTTTATACATATGTGCATGTATAATACTATTATGACACGTTGTATGAACAATATGTTTATAAACACATAGCCTGGATGTTCAAGGAAGAATTATTATTATTTTCTCATTATTATCTATAGTATTATCCCATTATAGGTCTGCATTGAAAATCAAAGTTTGAGCAGTAGTGTTTACTATAAAGATCTCCGTTGTAGGCATTTTATATTTATGATTTATATTATATTTTGCAGTTTATAGTAGCTTGGGGCGGGGGTCACTACATTGATCTTCCTCTATGTCAAGAACCATAAAGTTTATTAGGAAGATAAACTTATCCACTTTAATGGAAAGATCTTCAATAATCCCCTTCAAATATTTAATTGATTGATCCTCCAATTGGAGTATCATATCTGTGGATTTCATCTCCTCGATACCTAATTTCCTATAAAGAAAAAAAGAAATCAGATTAATACTTGCTCTTAAAGCACATAAAATCCTATCAAATTTATGATGTCCTATAATGCAAGAAATAATGAGACAACCTGGATCATTTTATTTTAGTAGGAGTTTCTTCTTAATAATAGCACAATGCTCCTTAGTAAGCTTCACCATTCCTTCTTCACCTTTCTTTTCTTAGATAGGATCTCCATGAACCTTACATGTTTTGGCATTTGTTGTAATACATCTACAAAAGGAATGTTAATGTAATTTTTTAAAGATATTCAAAAATTTAAACCATTATTTATCCTCTTTAGCTTTGTAGGTACTGTAAAAATGGTACGGGTGGTCCTCTTTCAAGTGGTGGTGTTAAATATTTGGCTTCTCATAGTGTATTTGCCTTATTTCACTAGGGTACCCACTTTTGTTCTTCCTTCTTTTTATTTCCTTCATGTTGTGCTTTTTCTTCTTGCTTTACCTTTTTTTTCTTTAGGTGCATTGGGGTCTTTTAAAATTGTCCCACTCTTCAAGGTAAGTGTCATCACTTATTATTTTGGATTTGATACTGTATTGCTTAGTAAGGTGCCTTGAGGTTACTCAGCTATCTTGGTGCCAACTGTCCTATTTAAAACTTAGTAAGATCTTGAGATTCTTAATTGAAGCTTTATGTTTTCTATGTGCTACTCTTGTTTCTTCAATAAAACTTAACTATTGCTGCGCTAATTTTTCTATCAGTACGTCCACATTTGAATTCTTTTCTTAAAATGGTTAGTATATAGGATTATTTTCTTAGCCCCTTTGGTTGTTCCATGTAAAGTTAGGGTGATTCTTCTATTCTAGGTTGTATGTACTCAAATAGGGAATATTTTAAAAGTTCCCTCTTAACTGGTTCCTTATATAATGGACTTGTTCAATATTGGCTAGAGCCAACCTATTTCCCTTTTAGCATTCTATGCTTAAGTCTCTATTCATAGTTTTATTAGTCACATAGTTATGTATTGGACGAAACCTACAAATATTAAAGTTTATACAATTTTGGTCATTAACAAAGTCATAACTTAGATAAATTAGCATATTTAAACATATTTTTGTTATCATTAAAATATCAAGAGTTTAACAATGTTTTTATTATGGATTTTGATTTTAGACACATACTTTTATTTGAGATTTTATTTGATTCAAGTTATGATACGTTAAAAATATTTTCATGAATTATTTTAAATGAAAGGTATTTTGGTAATTTTGTATTATAATTGTGTGATTATTTATCCATGTGCATGATTGGTCGTAAATGAGTAACATTTTTCTCTGGTAGATTGGACTTTTAGAGTTGGGTGTTTTAATATTAAATTCTTAGGCTCGAGCTCAAGCTTAAGCTTACCTAAACCAAACTTATTTTGAGCTCGTTCAAATTAAGCTTAAGCTAACTCTACTTAAATCTAGCCTTACCTTTAACTTTCAAAATGCCAAATTCTTACATGTTATCCATTTCTGTAGGGAATTCTATTTTGTTTTATTACAACAACTATTTTGCCATATCACTGAAATCACAAATTTACCATTAACACTTATTACACGTAATAAATAACTAATATACCTTTAATAGTTTAAAAATTTATCATTTAGATTCTTAAAATATATAAAAATTCTAACTAATTTTAAAATATTACATTTCATTTAATTTGGTAGAAATCTAGTTATTATTTTTGAAATTATTAAAAATATATTAAAATTTAATAAATTTAAAAAACACTCAAAGCTTTCGTTAAGCTTTAAAAATCTTATAAAAGATTTATTAACAACCTCGATATTTAAAATAAAAAAATTTACTCTAGATATTTGAGAAAAAGAAAATGAAAAAATAAAGAAACAAGTCAAGGAAAAAGAGAAAATATTAAAAATAAGAAGAAAAATATAATATAGAAAAATCTACTCAAGGTTCGCTCCTCCCTCTGAGCTAACAGAATCTAGTAACGGAAGTGAATGCAATAAAACTTGGGTTTTTTGAGAGGCCAAAGGACATTTTCCCACCCATAGTTTGAGGCGGGGACAAAATCCCACCCGCTTAAGTTTAAAAACCCGTTTTCCCACCTATCATCTATTTTTTTATTAAAAATAATATATATACAGTAATAATCAGGGGTATTTTTGTCTTTTTAATATTAAAATTTTATAAATTAATAAAATAAAATTTATATAAATATAAAATATTAAAAAAATTAAAAAAAAATTTATGTGGCTCAAAAGTTTTGTGTACTTGTAATCAAAAAATCCTGCTACCGCATATCCCGCTACGCGATCGCCTATAATAACCGTAGCTATTTCCGCTACTCAGCGCCTCTAGGGGAGGCCAGATCTGGCCTCCCCGTTCGGTGGAGGCGGCCAAATCGGCCGCCTCCAGTTTCAGAGGAGGCGGCCAAATCTGGCCTCCTCCGCCTGAAATAAAGGCCGAAAACGGCCGTAAAGGGCCGGCCTTGGCCCCACTGGCCGTTTCCGACCTTTATTTCGGGCGGATACGGCCAGATCTGACCGTCTCCTCCGAAACTGGAGGCGGCCGATTTGGCCGCTTCCACCGAACGGGGAGGCCAAATCTGGCCTCCCCTGGAACCAGGTGGCCGGAAATGGCCACTTGGTTCTATTGTGGGCGGCCACCGTCGCGGGTGCCGACGACGGTGGCTGCTGAGATTTTTTAAAATTTTTTTTAATTTTTTTAATATTTTTTATTATTTAAAAATTATTTTATTTTTTTATTATAAATTTTTAATTTTTAAAAGGATAATTTAGTAATTTTAATAAAAAATTAATAAAAAAATGGCTGATGGGTGGGAAAACAGGCTTTTAAACTTAAGCAGGTGGGATTTTGTCTCCGCCTCAAACTATGGGTGGGAAAATGTCCTTTGGCCTTTTTGAGACAGAGTCGAGCGAGTATCGATGATTATCAGCGTACCCCCAAAGTTTTAAAATTTTACATATTTTTTTTCCTTTTAGATGATTTATCTCTCCTCTTAAAAAATAAAAACCCTACATATATTCTGTCAGTGGCGGCTATTCTTCGAGTTCCCTGTCTCATTCTAGTTTCACAGTTCACTCAAGCTCACATCTCACAGGCAAACCCACGCACAAACGAACGAGCCATAGTGATGGAGGGCTTAGTTGACAAAACAGCGAAAGCTGTATCGAGCTTGGCCGTGGATTCATCTTCTTCTGAGCCTGCAGCACTCGAAGAAACCATGAGCAAAAAGTCTCCTTCTTTCTCTCTCGCATCTGGGATTTAAAAAAAAAAAATTCTTTTTTTTCTTTTATTTTAATTTCTATTTTACGGATTTTATTTCTTGTGGGTGTCGTGTGTTCAGTGCGCGCAAGAAGGAGCTGAAGAACAAGCAGAGAGAGGAGGAGAGGAAGCGCAAAGAAGAGGAAAAGGCGAAGCAGGTACTTAGCGTTGATTCTAAGCTGATGGTTGGTTGAGTTTTTGATACGGCTATTGGGTATTTTGTTTTTTGTTTTGTTTGTTAATTGGTCTTTTTTTATTCTTGTCTGAGGATTAATAGACGAAAATAGGAGTAATGAAGTTGTTAGTTTGAAGTTGGTAACTCGTCTGTTATTGCATATTGGTGTTTTTTGGTTCCTTGTAAGGATTAAGAGACTAGAACAGTTGTAATGTAGTTAATTATTTGAAGTTAGAGTCATATGTGTTTATGTATCAAGAAATAGGTGTAATGTAGTTAAGAATTTGACGTTAGTGTTGCATTTGTTTATAAATTCCAGGCGGCTGCTAAGGCAAGCCTGCAGAACCAGAAACCTGCAGCTGATGATGAAGATATGGATCCAACAGTATGATTCCATGGTTCTCAGCAAATAATTTTGATGCCTTTTTGTATTTCTTTTGCAAATAACACCTAACTGGCTGCTGTTTTGTTTTGCTGATTTGTTTCTTCTGCAGCAATACTTTGAAAATCGATTGAAATATCTTTCTGCCCAGAAGGCTGATGGAAGAAATCCATATCCCCATAAATTCTTTGTTGACATGTCTATACTTGAGTATACTGAGAAATATGGAAGCTTAGGCAATGGGGAGCATCTTGAGGATGTGAATGTATCATTGGCAGGTATGAAAAATGGGACTTCAAGCATTGTTGGTGTCATCTTATCTTTTAATTTTTTTTTAAATATCAAACTTTATTCTATATATTTTTTCCAGGAAGAATAATGAGCAAACGATCTTCATCATCAAAGCTCTTCTTCTATGATTTGCACGGTGGTGGTGTAAAAGTCCAAGTTATGGCTGATGCTAGGTATGTTTTTCATTACTATTTTATCTATTTGTTAAACTCATTTGTACATTGCATATTTTCTCTTTCCAATTTGGGAGGCCAGGTAGGATGGGGTTATATTACAAAGAGATTTATGTTTCTGCAATAATAATTAGATTGGTCTATGTTATTTTTTTTATATTTTTAATCAACTATATACTTTTAATTGCTAAGGTCAAGCTTGATTAAGCATTCAAGTGTATTTTTTATTTTTAAAGTAAGGGATTTGTAAATGAAGAAGGTTTTTCTATTTCTTGAATCTTGTAATACAAATTACAACAATATATATAGTTGATCAATCCTAATCCCATAAGGAATTGAATCCTTATTTTCCTAGTATATCTTGATCTCTTCCTGATATACATCAATGCAATATCTCTATCTTGATCCTTATCTTGATCTCTTCCTAATATACATCAATACAATATATTTATCATCTAATATTCAACACTCCCCCTCAAGCTAGTGCATATAAATCATATGTACCGAGCTTGTTACATATAAACTCAATTCGAGGCTCCCTAAGAGATTTTGTGAAGATATCAGCCAGTTATTCATTTGAACAAACATAACTAGTAGATATACAACCAGAGATGATCTTTTCTCGAATAAAGTGACAATCTACTTCAATATGTTTAGTTCTCTCATGGAACACTGGATTGGAGGCAATGTGGAGAGCTGCTTGATTATCACACAATAATTTCATTGGTGGGACATCTGCAAACTTTAGTTCATGAATTAATTGCTTTAACCATAGAAGTTCACAGGTTACAAGGGCCATAGCACGATATTCTGCCTCTGCACTTGATCTGGCAACAACCTCTTGCTTTTTACTTTTCCATGAAATGAGATTTCCTCCAACAAGAACACAATAACCTGAAGTAGAGCGTCTATCAGACGGAGAACCTGCCCAATCCGCATCTGAGTATTCAATGATTTGTGTATGACCCTTATTCTCATATAACAATCCTCTTCCTGGAGCTCTCTTGATATACTTCAAAATTCGTAAAGCCGCATCCCAATGACTGTCACAAGGGGACTGTAAAAATTGACTAACCACACTGACTGAAAATGAAATATCAGGCCGAGTGATTGTAAGATAGTTGAGTTTACCAACAAGTCTTCGATATCTTCCAGGATCAACAAGAGGCTCCCCCTGTCCAGGTAACAGCTTGATATTAGGATCCATAGGCGAATTTACAGGTTTGCAGTCTATCATTCCTGTTTCTTCAAGAATATCAAGTGCATATTTTCTCTGAGAAATAACAATACCATTGCTAGATTGAGCAACCTCTATCCCTAGAAAATATCGAAGTAATCCTAGATCCTTAGTTTGAAAATGCTGGAACAAGTGTTTCTTGAGCTGTGCAATACCATCTTGGTCATTTCCCGTAATAACAATATCATCAACATAAACCACCAGATATATGCATTGCCCCTGAGAAGTATGTCGATAAAATACTGAATGATCAGATTCACTTTGAATCATTCCAAATTCCTTAATGACCGAGCTAAATCGGCCAAACCAAGCACGAGGAGATTGTTTCAAACCATATAATGACCGACGAAGCTTACACACCAATCGAGACTCCCCCTGAGCAACAAAGCCAGGCGGTTGCTCCATATAAATGTCTTCATCAAGATTGCCATGAAGAAAAACATTTTTAATGTCCAACTGATAAAGAGGCCATTGTCGTATAGCGGCCATAGACAAGAATAACCGAACAGAGGACATCTTGGCCACGGGAGAAAATGTTTCACCATAATCCTGACCATAAATCTGAGTATACTCTTTCGCAACTAAGCGAGCCTTTAAACGATCAACACGACCATCAGGACCAACTTTGACTGTGTAAACCCAGCGACAACCAACTGTAGAGTGTCCCGGTGGCAATGGAACAAAATCCCAAGTACCATTGGCATGTAAAGCCTCAATTTCCTCAACCATAGCTTGCCGCCACCCAGGATGAGACATAGCCTCAGAAAGGGTGGATGGGGTAGATACAGAAGACAAAGTGGAAACAAAAGCATAAAAGGGTGAAGATAATCAATGATAACTCAAAAAATTGTAAATAGGATGAGGATTACGGGTAGATCGCATACCTTTACGAATGGCAATTGGAAATTGATCAGCAGGAGACAGGACGTCGAGACGAGGAGAAGCTGGAGCAGGAAGTGAGTCAAACTGGCCTGTAGCGTCAGACTGGACCTCAGTAGCAGTGTCATTATTGGTAAGAACATCTGAAGAAGAGACGACAGAACCTTCACCAGGAGTAAGAGGAACATGGGAAGGGTCAGATGGGAGTTCAATATATGACAGTGGGAACCACTCAGTGGGAGGACGAGGGTCAGATTTGGAAGGATCAAAGTAAGGAGAGTCCTCAAAGAATGTGACATCAGCAGACACAAAGAATTGTCGTGTATTAGGGGAATAACATTTGTACCCTTTTTGAAGACGGGAATAACCAAGGAAGATGCACTTGGAAGATTTAGCAGTGAATTTGTCTTGGCCAGGTGATAGGGTATGGACAAAACAAGTACAACCAAACACACGTGGTGGTAAAGAATATAAAGGCTGAGTAGGGAATAAAATAGAGTGAGGTACCTGATTTTGAAGAACAGAAGATGGCATTCGATTGATTAAATAACAAGCAGTGAGAACTGCATCTGCCCAGAAAGACAGTGGAACATGATGATGTAATAGGAGTGTTCGGGCAGTTTCGATCAGATGTCTATTCTTCCGTTCAGCAACCCCATTTTGTTGAGGGGTATAAGGACAAGAAGATTGATGTAGGATACCCTGTCTTGTCATGAATGTAGTAAATGAGGTAGAAAAATATTCACGTGCATTATCACTTCGAAACATTCGAATAGATGTATGAAATTGAGTTCTAATTTCAGCACAGAATGATTCAAAGATAGAAAACAATTCGGAACGATTTTTCATTAAATAAAGCCAAGTGCACCTTGAATAATCATCAACAAAGGTAACAAAGTATTTAAAACCTAAAATAGAAATAACACGACTAGGACCCCACACATCAGAATGCACTATTTCAAACGGGGATGCAGCCCGATTATTGACACGTTTAGGAAAGGACGAACGAGAGTGTTTCCCTAATTGACATGACTCACAGTTTATTGAAGACAATGAAGAGAGACTTGGGACCATTTTCTGTAATTTAGACAAGCTAGGATGACCAAGACGACTATGAAGCAGGGCAGGAGGATCACCAACAAGGCATACTGAAGAAGCGGAAGGCAAATTGAGATGATACAAACCCTGTGACTCACGTCCTGTGCCAATCATCCTTCCCGTCTGTCGGTCCTGTATGTAAACAGAGTCATGATCAAACATTATAGAACAATTCAAAGAACGGGTAAGTTTACTGCACGGTCACCGGAAGAGGAGATCAGCCGATAATGAGCAGTGGATACAAGTGACGCGTGAGAGCGGGTGCGGCGGAGAACGGTGACCGGACCTTAGGGCTTTTGCCGGTGAGAGGAAGACGAACTGAGAGGTGGCAGCGGTTCTGTGATCGAGCACCTGGAACGAACTTCGCCGGAAAGATCTAGGGTTTGCGCCGGGAAAAAATTAAGGAAAAAAAATTAGGGTTTTAAAAAAAAAAATTAGGGCTGCTGGCTCTGATACCATGTAAATGAAGAAGGTTTTTCTATTTCTTGAATCTTGTAATACAAATTACAACAATATATATAGTTGATCAATCCTAATCCTAAAAGGAATTGAATCCTTATTTTCCTAGTATATCTTGATCTCTTCCTGATATACATCAATGCAATATCTCTATCTTGATCCTTATCTTGATCTCTTCCTAATATACATCAATACAATATATTTATCATCTAATATTCAACAGGATTCAAGAAATTTTAAGAAAAATCTTTAAAACAGTTTGGGGATACAATCTCAAAAGCTGTTGTAAAACCAGAAAATGAAACAAAGTCAAGATAAGAATTTTATCGTGAGTCTTAAAAGTTGAATCAGTGGAAATGATTACTTATCAGAAATAAAAAAGGCAAGGGGGAAGAAATTTGAAAATTTTCCAAGATACCTTTTTTCACTGTATAATTTTCTCTATACTTTCGGGTGCAAGCTGCTCTTTTGTTTTTGTTTTCCCGTATGATCCATGTACACATCTAAAAGATTGATGTTAACAAAATAGTTAAGAAGCATTTAAAAATGGATAACTTTTAAAATTGGCCGTGGTTTACACGTGCAGTTATACTGATTTGTGGTTTGATGAGTTGGTACTCTATGCTGTTCAAGGTTGAAAAATTCCATATTTTGTATCTTTCTATATGTGACACTAAATAAACAACCTTTTTTCTTGTATTTCGTTATGTTTTTGTTTTTGGTTCCCTTTTTATTTTGTTTTATTTTATTGTAATTGTTCTGTTCAGGCTAATTGATTGGAATTTCCTGATTGTAGTAAGTCAGACATGGATGAAGTTGAATTTTCAAAGTTCCATTCTAGTGTCAAGCGTGGTGACATTGTTGGTGTCACTGGATTTCCAGGTTCAGATATTACAATTGTTAATGAATTTACATGATCTTTTTCATATTGTTTACACTGTTTTAATTCACTTTATCTGGATTCTATAAGTTATGATTTTGTCAGCTTGATTGAGCTTAAAAAATATCTAAATACATTAGCTGTAGCTGATCTCTTTATGTGGATTCTAGAAGTAATTGATTTTGTCAGCTTGATTGAGCTTAAAAATATCAAAATACATTAACTTTAGTAGAGATCTGCTGGACACAGTTCTGATCCTGCTTAATTTTTTTTTTATCCACCCAAGAAACAGAAAGAAGTATCTTCATTTGCAATTGATACTAGTGCCTTTTATAATCCGAAAAACAAACCTTTATACTGGTTAACTGTATAATTTTGGTTTAATCTTTCTCCTCATTCTTCCAGGAAAAACTAAGAGGGGGGAATTGAGTATCTTTCCTAAAATATTCGTGGTGCTTTCTCATTGTCTCCATATGATGCCAAGTAAGAAACCTGGTCCTGGGGATAACACTAAGGGGAACAAAGTTAAACCTGATCCTGCTGCAGATAATTCTAAGGTGTGCAAAATTTTTTCTGACAGATTTTGTTTTGACTGAGATTTCATGATGTTAAAAATTTGTTCCATTTCTGCAGAAAGCTGACATATGGGTCCCAGGTAGTACTAGGAACCCTGACGATTATATATTAAAAGATCAGGTATCGATTATATCTGCTATTAAGGAGAAGTCATTTTTTGCTATTTTAGATGTTTTGAACCATGTGCATGAAATTGAACTGCATCAGCTTTTGGCACACATAGATTACCTAGGCATATGAAGTGTGCATTGTCATACATTTGGATCTGCATGACATTCTAATGGAAAATGCAAGAAGCTAACTAGAGAACAGCATATAAGATTTGAGATTGGTGTTTTTCGGCTTTACACTTGTTGATATATTTAATGCAAAACCTGTGATAAGGATTAATCATCGTATTCATAGCTTAATTTGAGTCAGTTTGGTTTGAGTGTTTCTCCTTCATTGTAAGCTTGGAAACATCCAGGTTTTGGAAACATGAGATATACTTTTATATCAAATTATTACTTTTTTAAATGTGTAACAAGGTTAACACTGTAGTAACTACTGTCACCTTGTTCACCAGCTCATGAAAGTTTTTTTAATGAGTTTGATGATTATGTTAAACAATAAATATGCTGCAATTACTTCCTTGGATTGTTTAATACCAGCATTCAAGCACTTTTTGGAATTTTAGGTGAGACTTCCATAGAAATATATTTGAGGGTCATCATTAAAGAGTTCTGGAAATAGTCTTTTTCATTTTCTCAATTTTAATCATCTTATGACAATGCTACATTTGTATAAATTGAGCAAATCTAGTTCATCTAATGTATGTAAGTTTTTGTGTGTCTAACCACACACACACATGTATATGTATGTAGCAAATTTTGCAGATCTATATGTTTTTCTACTTCTATATATTGGAAGTACCAAAGTTGAGTAGTACTATCATTTTCATCTTTCATGGCTTAATAATTGTATTTGATTGTGTTATACTTGATAAAAGTACATGTTATTTTCTCCACTGTTGTGCACCTAATTTTCAGAAAAAATTGGTCAAAACCAAACCCTGAACGGTTATTGTAGAATTTTTCTGGCAAGCCTTCACATGTGTAAACTCAGGTTAGTTGGAATTATTTAGCCTGTCCATTTTCTATCCTAATTTGATCTAAACCTGGGATGATGTTTGTAGGTGATATCAGTGCTTGAGATTGAGGATCGATCTTATTATTGATATCTTGTCTTCCAACCTTAAGTGGGCGATATTGGCCTTAGGATTGAAACTGAAGTGTCTGATAATGGCCCCGCAAGGAGAAGTTATTCTTGAGTTGCAACACACTTTTGTGCACTGGATGACACAAGGGGGGGTCTAGGGTTTTGAAAATTTTTAGTTTAATAAATGAAAAAAAATCTATATAACCCCTAAAAATTTATACTGACCCCTCCGAAGGAATTTTGGGCTTCTCAATGGACTTCTATATCCTTGGGATGTAAGGAAGCTTTGTTTTTCTTTGTTCATCAAAATTGGGAAGCTTCAATAGCCTAATTAGAAAGGATCTTCTTGATTTCTAGGCTAAAATTTCACCTCTTTATGGATTTGAGCTGACTTTTCCACAACCTTCTTTGTGGGTCAACTAACGTTGTACTTGTCTGACTATTTATTCCTCTTAATTCTTGCATGTTTTTTTGGTGCTGAGCCTTGAATTTACATTTTATATCTAATCTCTCATTTTTTTTCTTTTAATCTGTATTGTATTTTATTAGTAGTTATGTTTGGTGTAGTAACTTGAGCCTGAAGAATTTTTGTAGTGTTCTTAGTAATTATGTGAATATTGTAAGTCTGCTACTATTTTCATTTCAGCAATTTAGTTTACGTTTGTCCCCTTTGTTAGGGTGATTTAAAAGGTTAATTTTCCTGTATAGGAAACTCGGTATCGTCAACGTTACTTGGACTTGATGTTGAATGCAGAAGTTCGGCAAATATTCAAGACTAGAGCAAAGATTATTTCTTATATTAGGAGATTCCTTGACAATCTTGATTTCTTGGAGGTTAGTCAAATTTCTGGTGGTTCAATGGTTCACTTTTTTATCTAGAATTAGAATATATATATGTATGTATGTGTGTATGTGTGTGTGTATGTATGTATGTATGTATGTATTTATGTATATGTATGGATTAATTGTACTTTCATTATCATTAATTCTGTGTTCACCTTTAGGTTGAAACACCCATGATGAACATGATTGCTGGTGGAGCAGCTGCACGTCCTTTTGTTACCCATCACAATGAGCTTAATATGAAGTTGTTTATGCGCATTGCACCTGAACTGTATCTTAAGGAGCTCGTTGTTGGTGGACTGGATAGAGTTTATGAGATTGGAAAACAATTTAGAAACGAGGGTATTGATTTGACTCATAATCCCGAATTCACCACTTGTGAGTTCTATATGGCTTTTGCTGACTACCATGATTTGATGGAACTCACTGAACATATGCTGAGTGGTAAGGAGAAAATATTGATACTGAGGGAAATTTTAGTGTCCAGGATATTAAGCTTTTCTTTTTCAACCAGGCTTTAGACAACTCCTGTCATATTTTGAATGAAACAGGGATGGTCAAGGAAATTACTGGTGGCTATAAAATCAAATATCATGCTAATGGGCTTGATAAGGATCCAATAGAGATTGATTTCACACCTCCTTTCAGGTCAACAATCCTCTATTTTATGGTTATCAAGGTTATAGGATTAAACTTCTGTGTGAAGATCTGTTTTGGGGTTGAATTTATCGTCGTTGTTTTAATGTTACAGAAGGATTGACATGATAGATGAGTTGGAAAGGATGGCTAACCTCAATATTCCGAAGGACCTATCAAGTGATGAGGCTAACAAATATCTGCAGGATGCTTGCTTGAAGTATGATATTAAATGTCCCCCTCCTCAAACAACTGCCCGCCTGTTAGACAAGGTAAATTTTCTTTATTTGGTCGACTTTCAAATTTATTGACACAAATTTAGAATTTTTATTGCCCTTTTTTTGTGTATTACGTACTATAATAGACTAAACATTTTGGAATTGGGTGTGACATAGGAAAATTAAATTGTTTTAGAAACGGTCTACTGGACTAAAATCAAAAAATCTTTGTTCTGACATTTGTTTTGTGTTTCTATTTCAATTTGTACTTGGCCTTTGGCGGTAATAGTCTTTTCACATGTTATTTTAAGCATAATTGTTTTCTAAGAAGGTTTTCCTATGCTAATATCTGTGATTTTATCATTAATCTTTTTGTACCTACCCATTTGTTTGTTGGGGCTTGGTGGTGTGGGTTCAGGACCTTCAGGTAGTTTGTGTCCTGGATTATCAAATAGAAGATTTAATTTTTCACATATCACATGTGTGCACATATGAACTCTAAGCATTACTCCCGAAATACCTTATGATCTAAAAGTATTATCCATATTATTGATTAATCTTATTTTTTTTGTGGTGGCAGCTTGTGGGTCACTTTTTGGAAGAGACATGTGTTAATCCTGCTTTCATCATTAACCATCCTGAGATAATGAGTCCTTTAGCAAAGTGGCACAGATCAAAGCCAGGCTTGACTGAACGTTTTGAATTGTTCATTAACAAGCATGAAGTATGCTCATCTGATTATAGGATTCTAGTTTGTTTTTTTTTTTTTTGCCCATTTTGATGTAATTCTTTTTATCTTCAAATACTGTTCTTTCTAACTATTGTGCAACTACACAGCTTTGCAATGCATACACTGAGCTGAATGATCCCATTGTTCAACGTCAACGATTTGCTGAACAACTAAAGGTATGGCACATGTTTAGGATTTGGGGTTACAATTTTGTCTTAATAATCCACTGGAAATTTTGTGATCTGATGTCTTGTTCTGATATTAGGACCGACAATCAGGTGATGATGAAGCAATGGCTCTGGATGAGACATTTTGTATGGCTCTAGAATATGGATTGCCTCCAACAGGTGGATGGGGTTTGGGAATTGATCGGCTGACCATGTTGTTTACTGACTCACAAAACATCAAGGTTTGTGGTCTCCCTCATGCTTTTCCTCCATCCCATTAGTTGTGATTTTGGCATTCAGTCATCATCTCTTGTATGTTATTCTGTAACAGGAGGTTCTACTCTTCCCAGCCATGAAACCTCAGGATGAACCTGCCACTAAAGGTAATCCACCTTCATAGATATTTCCATTTGAAAACTCTATTTTAGCACCTTGATATATGATTGTGCTGGTTGCAAGTAGCGAACAATTCAGGTTGCATATCAGCGAGATTAACTCTTATTTGATTACTGTGTGTGTTGGTTGCAACAAGCGTTCAATTTGTTTTGCATGTTGCTGAGATTCTTGTTCTTTTTGGCTAAAGTTGGTCAATTTATTTTCTCTTTTAATGGCAGCTGCAGGGAATTAGGAGTTTAACAAGGCAAAATCTGAGAAGTAAGTTTATTTTGTTGCTCTCATCCAGAATCAAAGAGCCAATGCTGCGGTTAAATATTGGTTATTAGTATTGCACAAGTTAATTATTATTATTTTGTTGTTATAAGGGTCTTATTATGCTATATTATACAACCCATTATATGATAGAGGTGCTCTCAAGTACACACGATACAATGCTCATATTGAACATATAGCATGTTTGTCATTCCTTCTAGGTTGCATACATATTATTAACAGAACATTTTGTGACTGATTTTGAGTTGCTGAATATTCCCTGCAGTTTCCAATCTGTAATTCTATTTGATTGTTGATTCATTAGATGAAATTGTCTACAATTTTTCACAATGAGGGCATATGTTTGTATCAAAAATCTTGTGGTTGAGTTCCATATTAATGTACTTAACCTAATTGATCAATTGGTCAAAACCATATTTTTATTGAAAAATTGCTTATATGAACTATAAAAGTGTAAATCACGAATGTTGAAATGAACTTTCCAAGTTGGTATGGTTTGGAAATGGGTGGAGTTTAAGCAAGGTTAGCTCAAATTTTAAAGCCTACTTTGAAACAGTTTGAGATGGGTAATCCTAGTTGATACTAGAATGTTTGCACTTGGATTGTTCATGAAAACGAATTTATCTTTTATTCAAACTGGTTTTTGAGCTGCCATGGTTTAAGCAGCTTGGATGGAATGTAACCATATTTCTAAGTGTGCTCAATTAGCTAAAATCGTAGTTATAGAATTATCATTCTAGCTCCTTCCAATCCAATCCAGTCATGTTCTGTCTCTTTGTCAATTAATTTAAAATAATTATCACTTGAGATGATATTATTTTAGGTTGTTCTGATAACAATTTAGTTTGACTATTCAGTATATTTTTAAGATTACTTGAAAAGAAAAAAAAAAAAAAAAAAAAAAACTGGGTTCGTATGCGTCTGTAATTAAAAATGGATCGCAATAATCTTTAGTTACTATTCATTATATATTTGAGATTATGCTCTCTCTACCCGGCGTAACTAATTTTTCCACTCGTCTTTTTAATTCCGTGGACACTTGAAGATTGCATCTATACACAGGTATTAGGTAAAGGTGCATCAGACATCAAATCAATTTGATGTTTAATGTTCCTAATAAAGGGTAAGGGTATGTTGTGGCTTCATTGGAGGCTGTCTCTTTTTCGGCAATCAATATGACAACAATGGGCTTGTGTTTATGGATGACATTTTCAAGTTTGGTTGACACTAAGGAAGAGGCTCTTTTGGGGTGTATTTGGTTTGATTGGTGTTTGAGTTAGTGTTTGGGTTGATGATAAGGGTTTGAGGGTTATGGTGTTCTTATTGAACTTGAAAGTATACGTGTTCAACTTCTCACTGTGCATCACTTCTTGATCAAATTGCCATGGCTTTCTAAGCAACAAATTACAAGCATCCATTGGAATAACATCACAAACTATCTCCTCTGCATACTGCATGCCAATGGAGAATGAAATTATAACTTGCTTACTCATTTGCAACGTGTCTCCATTGCTTAGTTATTGTAGCTTGTATGGCTTGACATGATTAAGGGTTGGTAGACTCAACTTCTCCGTTAGAGTAGTAAAAGCCACATTGGTGCAACTTCTACTATTAATAATCACTGAATAAAGTTTTCATTTGATTGTGCATCTAGTTTGAAATAAACTCTTCCTTTGGTCCTTTATATATTGACTTGAGTATGCAACAGTCTTTTAAGAACAAATAACTCTCTTTGATCAAGTTTGACTATCTTTTCTCTTAGGGCTAAATGCAAGACAAATATGTTCAAGCTTATTTTCAGGCTTGATTTGTTTACTTGCAAAAACAAGAAAGCCACTAGATAAGTTGAACATAAATACAAACATCTATAGTGAGTGTTTAGTTAAACAAGTACGAACGTGAACTAGGTGGAACGAATAGTTTATTTTTAATCAAATTATTTGTTCAGATTATGCGACACTGTCATTTTGTTTATATTAAATGATAAAACAATATCGTTTTGTTTGCACATAAAAGGTCCTTATGTTTTTTATTTTTTGTCCAAAAGTCCACTAACTGAAATTTGAAGCCCTAATTGATTCCCTCCGTCTCATTCTGTTCAGCATTTTGGTGGCAAGGAATCGTTGCTATAGTGGAGACGTTAAACTTAATTAGCCATTGATTTGTGTTATTAGCAGCCGCTTTATTATGAGTTAAGTAGGCACATTTGAAAAGAAGAAAGGCAGGTGGTGAGCTACGATGGGCCGTGGCTGCTGCTGTGAATCTCTATATGGTTTCTTGACTTTTAAATTAGTTGTTTCAATTTAGAGCTATATTAACAATACTCAAGTAAAAAAAAAAAAAAAAACAGTACTCAAGTTGATGGAAATTTCGCGGACCGCATTTGCTGCTGCTTGATTCATATTTGCCACAAAATTTGTTTTTTAATTATTTGTTTTGTTTGTGTGTGGCTTATAAATTATTATTTAATTTAATTTAATTATAAACAATAGAACCCATTTTCTGCAGTTTTGACCTGAAAAAAGTTAGTTGCTATTCTCACGAATTCGTGCAAGTTTGTGGGCACCTACTTAGGAGCAAATTGTGATCAATAAAGGAGGAATGAGATGTAGAGCTAAAAGCCTTAAAGAGTCCACCATGTAAAAGCTAACACATAAAGGAACATTAAAGCACAAATATGCACCTCCATTGGAACCATCCTCTTCAAGAATGATAACCTTTATCGAAGACAATATTTGCTCTGCAGCCCCTCAAGTTCAATCTTCTCTTGAAAAGGTAAGTTTTGACATGCTCTCCAAGTTATCAAAAAACATCGTCAACTTTTAAGCATTTTTATCTTAATTGATCAAGAAACTTCTCAAGTCCTCCAAGCTGGATTTTCTTGCTTGTGCAGTGATAGATTCCAAGTTATATATGGACCGTATCATTGGTTTCATTACTTGTCCCACTTTTTTGTTTAAAGAATTGACAGCTCCAATTGTGTGCATACCCCTTAAAATATTTCCCTTTGTATCTGTGGTGTAGTGATGGATTTTAGACAACTAGTTATTTGTCTTTTCATATGATGTGACGAATCAATGCTTTATATGGTATAAAAAACTGAATTTTAACTAAGTGAAATTATTAGAAACATAGGCATGATATCTTTTGTAGAAATTGTTTCTTCCTAAAGGGGCATAAAACTTTATTGAGGCAACTGCGAGACAACTTCTACATCCCATTCAATACATGAATGCTATTAGATTAACTAGCAAATTTATTTTATAGGATTTTTTTATTTATTTTATTAGATTAACTAACAAATTTGTTTCGTAAGATTTATTTATTTATTATTTCTAAGCTTGTTTAAGGTTAGGTAAAATGTATAGAGGTGTATAAAAAAAGTTATAATTTTTAATTTTTCTTTTTCTTTCTTTTCGTATTTTATTATATTCGTGGATGAATGTAATTTATTATATATATATGATTAATATTTATGTTGCATCGCATGATAATACAGAACTTAATTAAACTTGATAACGCGTTTAACAAATGAACCACAATAGTGGAGGCCGGTTTCCAGGCCGGGCGGTATGGGTGTCTAACACCTTCCCATCGCTATACTTGACTCTCTGAACCCAACCCATTGGGCATGTGAGAAGTGGTTAGGTCCTCTGTAAGGGATCCATAAATCATCTGTCCTCACCGATGTGTATTTTTCCGAGGTAACTATCGGGTGGCGACTTCATAGACTCTATAACGAGCCATAAACCCGTTATGCGCTCCTCTTGACTACGTTTAGGGTGATTAAACAAGAGTGGTAAGTCTGTCCTCACTCAACGCGGCAAAAACCGACGTCACACCACTTTTGCATGTTATGTAGAATATACATGATATTCCCATAATTTTTAATTAACTACATGTATGCTTGTGCATGATGCTTGTAAGCCTGTGAGTTAGTAGATTATTTAAATTTTGAATTAAGTTTGACTCCATCAAATGTAATTCCCTCTAAACATTAAGGATTCTATCAACCATTTAGACGTATGCTTGTGACCAACCAAGACTCACGATCGTACACCAAGGCTAATCCTCAAATCAGACATTTCAACCTAATCCAAAAGGATTTAGCAAGTCTCATGTAACATTAATCAATAACATAATCACCAAAGCAATGATCTTATGCTTTTGGTGAATCTATTTTTATAACGAATGACTCATAAGCTCTTAACTAATTTAGTATCATCCAGATTTAGGTTCAATCTAAACATAAATCATGAACGACCTTTCACAAGGCATCATGACCATTTGAATAATAAAGTGTCAATAAACAACTCTGAAGTTGATCAATTCAACATTTAGCACATAATATTATCTCTTCATTACCATGTCTTATAAGGTTAAGATATAAATTCTTGTCTATCTTAAAACTCCTCGTATATGTAATGTCTAACCAATGATTTGATAGGACACCAAACAATCCAGCTATGATTACAAACTTATTGGTTGTAGACAACTCAATTGAGATATTAATCCTATATGTGGGATTGATGAATTTTATGTTGATCTACTATAGCTTTTGTATTGATCATGATGCAGTCAATCGTTTACATTTATAATACTCTATTTATAGTAGTGTATTGGATTATATTAACCGACATCACTCTTAGCACAACATGGTTTGATAGACCTCAAATTGAAAAACCATTTGAACCTAACAAGTCATAAGGAATGATCCATAGACATAAAAAAATGCTATCTATATAGAATCCTCATCACTAAGTTTGTTTATTGAACATGACCACCAAATCATACACCCATTTACAGGACCAAGCTATAAGCAATAGACCTTAGCGTGTACAAATTGTTGTTAGCTTTCAATAAGATTTCTCACATTATAATAGTATTTACACCATCACTTGTGCCCAAAGTTCATAGTGGTATTGGGATTACAAACTGTTGCAGTATGACTACCAATGAGTGCATATGGAAAGCACTATCAGTTATCTGAATCCATCATCTCGATTTTACCATACCAAGGGCATATACTGAAATTATTCGTGTTATTAATACAATACATGATACAAATCATAACAATACATAAATAATCAACTAATATTCATAGGACCCATGACTATTGGGCACCAATCCCAATAATCTCTTGTTTATACTATAGCCAGTCCAACATATGCCAAATTCCATATAAGGCTACATGCCATCATGCTTCTACTGCAACAGAAACTTGATTAGTTAATCAACTAGATTATCCTCTATGTTTACTCATATTATATGTACTTATTCATGTTATACAATATATCGTACCAAATAGAAGGTAAACAAATACTTAATTAGAAAGCTTATGAATAGGCTATTTCTTTAGATGATTCAACCAACCTCTCCTCTCTTTTTGTTCTCTGATGAGGACTATTTGAACTCTCAAGAAAGATTAAATCAGAAATTATGAAATTTGAATAAAAATCATGCTTTATATAGTCGTGCTAAAACAGTGCTTACGCACGATTATGTATCCTAGAATGCACGGTCGTGTTTGACAAAAATTTAAAATTTTCATGCCTTTTCATGTTGTACACATGGCAACCTTTAGAGGTGACATGTGTATAAGCCAAATAAAGCTCCTAAGTAACCATTCTACCCTTAAGCTCACTCAACTCAATTTTTAACTCTAAAATCTTACTTCTCATCAATTTCTAACCTAAAATGACAATTCTAATCTCATATTGTTACATTTTTCCCCTCTTATAAAAATTCCGTCCTAGGAATTACCTGAATAATATTAAAAATCATATTCTAAACTTTGACTCTACTCCCAAGCACCTCATACCTTTGATTTCTCCATAACACTTCAACTAACCGAATCTCTTTATTCCTCAGGATTTTAACTCTGCGATTTAAAATCCAAACTGGCCTCTCTTGATAACTCAGTTCCTCAGCCAAATCCAAATTTTGAACCTCTAAAACATAAGACTCATCCCCAACATATCTTTTTAATAGAGAAACATGAAAGACATTATGGATCTAATTTAAGCAAGGCTAACCTTTAGATAACACTCCCAACTCTCTCCAACACCTCATATGGCCTAAGAAAATAGAGAGCTAGCTTAACCTTTCTGCCTAATCTCACTACATGCCTATAATAAGCAACTTTCAAGAACTCATTATCTCTCACTTGAAACTCTATCTCCTTATGTATCTCTTTTATCAATCATAGGCTTACCTTATCTGCTAGCTAATCAATTAAATATGATCAATCATCCTTTGAGTCATCTTAGGACTTATAATAGCCTTTAATAAGTCTCTCTCACTAATCACATTCTAATATAAAGGTGACCTACACCTCTTATCATAGAAAGCCTTAAATAGAGTCATCTGAATAGTTGATTAATAACTATTATTATAAGCGAACTCTATCAAAGGTAACAACTCAGCCCAACTTGACCTATGATCTATATAATAAGCTCTTAACATATCCTCAAAATCTGATTAATTCTTTTAATATGCCTATTAATTTACGGATGAAATGCTATACTGAAGTATAGCCTAGTACTAAAGATCTTTACAAACGAGCCCTAAAAAAAAAAAAAGATAGGAATCTTAAGTCTTTATTTGAGATGATAACCTTGGGAACCCCATGTAGCCTCACTATCTCTCTAACATATAATTGACCTAACTGATTTATAGATATCCCCTCTCTAATAGGCAAGAAATATGTTAACTTAGTATGTCCATAATCACCCACATGTAATTATAACCATACTGCACTTTAAGAAAACTCGTTATAACGTCCATGGAAATGTTTATCTATTTCCACTCAAGTACACTTGGTAGCTGTAACAAGTTTAAAGGTCTTTGATGTTCTACCTTGACTTGCTGACAAGTTAAGTACATAGCCACAAAATCAATTATATCTCTTTTTATACTAGACCACTAAAAATCCCTTTTAAGATCCTAATGCATCTTAACACTACCTGGATGTGCTACATACACAGCACTACGAACCTTAACCAATATCTTCTGTCTTAACCCAATATCCTTGGGAACACAAACTTTACCCCTAAATCTTAAAATCAACTAACTCTAACTGGTTTTTTTGCCTTATATTAAGCTCTTTTTATGAAAAGAAATACTTTATACTCTTATGATTTGGATAAATATTACACCTCACTTCATACAAATAGTGCCACTAAATCTTTTCAAAGTAATGATAATTATAACCAATTCCAAGTCTTGAGTAAAATACCGCAACTCATACTCCTTTAACTACCTAGAGATATATGTTATGACTTTACTAGCTTGCATCAACACTACGTGAATACTTTGATGAGACACATCAACATATATATCATACTCAACTCCGTCGTTAGGCAGTGCTAACATTAAAGCATTAGTCAACCACTACTTTAACTCCTAAAATTTAACCTTATACTCCTAAAAGAGAAACCTCCCTCCTAATTAAAGTAGTTAAAAGCCTCGTTAAACTAGAAAACTTCTCAATAAACCTTTGATAGTAACCAGCTAACCTAAAGAAACTTCTTACCGTCTTAGATATCATCAACCTCTACGAACTCAACATTATCTCAACCTTACTTAGATCAATAGAAATACCTTCAATTGACACAACATGCCTTAAAAATGTCATACTATCTAGCCAAAATCTACACTTAGAAATCTTAGCATACAATTGTCTATCTCTCAACCCCTACAACATAATCCTCAGATGGTCCTCATACTCCCCTATACTCCTTGAGTAAACCAAAATATCATCAATAAAGACCACTATAAATCAATCAAAGCAATCTTTTAGCACGTTATCCATCAAGTCCATAAATACTGTAAGAGTATTAGTTAATCTAAATGGCATCACCACAAACTCATAATGGTTATATCTCATCTTAAAAACATTATTAGGTATATCTTTAAAAACATTCTTGTCTTAAAAAAATTCTTGGGTATATCCTTATTAATTACCTAAACTTGAGGATATCTAGACCTCAAATCAATCTTAGATAGCACCACTCCTCTCTTAACTATAAAAAAAACTCATCAATCTGAGGCAATAGGTACTTATTCTTCATGACCACCCTATTTAACTTCATATAGTTAATATATATCCTCATCGACTTATCCTTTTTCTTAACAAATAGAATAAGAACACCCCAAAGTGAATAACTAGGCCTTATGAACCTTTTTTCAACCAACTTTTATAGCTACCTTTTTAACTCCTATAACTCAACTAAAGTTATCTGATATAAAGCCTTAAACATAAGAACCGTATCAAAAACCAACTCAATACTAAAGTCTATACCTCTTTCAAGAGCTAACCTTGAAAGATCTTTAGGAAATACATCTACCAACTCTTTCACTATAGGTACCTCATTGATACATAGCTTAGATCCACTCTTACACATTATATTGGCCAAAAACCCTACTTAACCTTTACTCAATATCCTCATCATCTTAATATATAAAGTAATCATACCTTAAATCCTACCATCTTTAAACATAAACTGATCATTACTTATTCAACTCCTTATAGTCAATATATATCCTTATCAACCTATCTTTTTTCTTAATAAAGAGAATGAAAGCACCCCAAAGTAAATAACTAGGCCTAATGAACCTCTTATCCAATAACTCTTATAGCTACTTTTTTAACTCCTGTAACTCAACTCAAGCTATTTGATATAGAGCCTTAAAGATAAGAATCGTATCAAAGACCAATTCAATACTGAAATCTACACCTCTTTCTAGAGCCAACCCTAAAAGATCCTTAGGAAATACATTTACCAACTCTCTTTCACTATAGGTACCTTATTGATACTTGGCCTAGATCCACTCTTACACAACAAATTGGTGAAAAACCCTACATAACTCTTACTCAACATCTTCTTCATCTTAACACAAAGTAATCATACCTTAAATCCTACCATTTTTAAACATAAACTGATTATTACCTAGTTGAAAATTAATCTTTCTCCTCTTATAATTAATCTTTGTTCTATATTTACCTAAGAAATCTATACCTAAGATCACGTCAAAATCCAATAACTCTATAATGATCAAGCCTACCCTCATAGGTCTATCTTACATCATAATTACTTAATTTATTGGTATTTTATCATTCACTATAATATCACCATTAGACAACTCTTTATAAATTTTGTTATATGCAACATTAGAAATCAACCTTAGTCTATCTACAACAACTCAAGAAATAAATCAATGTGTAACACCACAATCAACTAAAGCAAAAAGAAAAGTATCATGAAAGAAGAACTAACTAGTCACAACAAGTAGATTAGCATTAGCCTACTCCTGATGTATAGTAAAAACTTGAGCCCTACCTCCTCTAGAATTACCAGTACCTCTCTTGGAAAGACACTTTAAAATTCGATAACTTAGTTAGCAATGCTTAAAACACATATGTTGCCTTATCAAAGATGTCTCTTACTATACTTGGCACATATTAGTAGCTTAACTCTAACCTTATTGCCTTTCTTATATTTTTTTTTCTTATGTTACACTAGTCTTTTACCTTTATCTTTCCTTTTCTCAACCTTTAAAAACATATCTATTCTCCTCAAACACAACTTAAACCTTAATGCTTTCCCTAAAGCCTTATTATACCTCTACAGAGAGACTATACCAGTCATCACATCTCTAGTAATCATAGGATGTAGACCATGCATAAATTTTATACTTACTCTTCTCAAAACCAACTAAACCTGATGTATATCTCATCAAGGCATTAAACCTAATAGTATACTCTTTAATCAAACTCATTTCTAAGTTAACTCTTTATGCATTTTTAAGCTCTTACATATATCATATCAATACTTCTATACTCCTTATCAAACATACGTTAGACCTCTTTTAAACTCAATCTATCTTTATCTATTAATATCTTTATAAGGTTCTACCAAACCTTTATACCACCTCTTAACATATACATAACATATCTCATCCTTTCTCAATCAGACATGTTGAACAACCCTATAACACTCTCATGACCTTCATCCACTGTTGGATGGTAACAAGATCTTTTGAGCCATTGAATCTCAATGGTTAATGAACTCTTAATAGACTGTATATATGATATAATCTTTCTTTACCTCTCATTACACCATTCTTTGTCATAGAACTTAGCCTTAATCATCAATCCACCATGGGCTCTCAGAAACCACCTCCTCTTATGGTCTCCTTAATCATCTCCAATATATCCTTTATGGTCAAACTCACTTGGGTGGCCTGAGACCCTTTTCTAGCACTCATAGGTCTAATGGATGCACTAATCTCAATGTTCTTAAGTTTAGGCAACATAATCCTCATATTTAGAATTTTATTACATAACATTATAAAATTAAAATTTTATTCATCTAGATGTTGATATTCTTACCTTAAGCGGGTATTATAAGCATTGGCTATCAAGATATTTTAACTTTAGACCCATGCAATTTTTTAAAAATAACGCATTTTAGAAACAAAATTTTCATTTAAAACACAAAAAATAAATTTCCAAAATAAATTTTTAAAAATCACTTTGAAAATACGGTCTAGTTCTTGCTCTGATATCAACAATTGTAATACTACTATCTAATTTTTTTCACATATTAATCTATAATAGGATCACAAACATAATTAAACATATTTACTTTGCAAAAACTTAAACCATATATTCATTTATATATTACGAAAGCACAAAACTTTGATCATTGTTTTCTAAAAACCTCATGTATTATTATTAATTCATTACAATGTCTGAAAACATAAATATGAAACTGCAATGAGAGTCAAGTTATAATACTTATAAAATGTAGCCACTCAAAATACATAAAACTATACAATAAATGAAAACTATATAACTTCTAATCACATGATATCTCATCCAAAGCCATCTCATAACACTCCTCAATAGTTCAAACATAATCTATAAGAAAAAAAAATTTGGAATGAGTGACAAGTCACTTAATAATAATTTTTTAAAATTTCCATATATAATCCTATCCTTTAGCACTAATGTCTTATCATACTTCTTATCTTATTTCTCATCTTATATTATTTACTTGTCTTATTACTCTCATATTATCTTTCTCTTGATCATGTCATGTCATGTATGTCATGTTATAAAACAAGTTGAAATTTATAACTTAGTCAAAGGCTTGCTTCTTAAAAACTCTTTTCTTGAAATTCATATTCGATCAAAAGATCATAAATTTTATTATAATCGATCTGAAAATCTCATCATAAACATATCTTGAAATATCTCTTTTCCATAAAAATCATACATAAAAATCCTTTCTTAAAAGATTTGTACTGATCAGATTGATAAATACAATGATTTAATATCCTAACCATGTGAGTTCAACTAATAATGCATAACCAATACTTTCTCTAACAAGCTTGGTCTATCCTCTCTAACAAATACTAGTTTTCCTTTCAACGGGTATGCGAACCCATAAATGCGCCCTCGTATCCACCCATAAAAGATATCCAAAATATTGGGTTTTCTATTTTTAAAACATATGCATGTAAAATATTTTCCTTCTTAAAACATTATTTTGGTATGTCATGTCATTTGATGCTTATTATGTATTAAAGCTTAATATTTTCTTAGAAAATTATTAGATTTTCATAACAATATTTATTTTTCTTTTTAATTATTACTAATAATTACTAAAAAATTTCGCTTATAATTTTTTTATTAATTTCCTTACTAATTTTATAACATGTCATTCTCATAAATCTAATGAATGTTCTAGAAATGTCTTTTAATTAAACTTACTTAATACTTTAAATTTTTCATAGATGAATTTAATTACTGTTCTGAGTTTCTTACGTTGTATAGTCATATACCATACAACTGCACGACCTTGTTATTCCTAATTTCTACACTCACACAAAAATGACACATGCACATATTCATGACTCCATACCTCACGATTGTGTTTCCAACAAGACAACACCATTACTGTTCCAATCGTGCATGCATAACAGACACGACTATGACACTGTAAAATGCAACCATATGTTCATGTGTCTGCTCGAATACATGGTCATTTATGTACAATTTTATATTTTCAAAATAGTTATCATGGTTTATATTGTAAACAATATTATGTTCCATATTTTATAAAAAGCTAATAAAGAGGTATTATTCAAAAATGTGTTTATATTATGGTTATGTTTTTATTGAGTTTATAGTGTACATATTGAGAGTATGAATAAATGTTTTAAGATTTTCGCATATGTTTTAAGGAAGATATTTGATACTATTATATTAATTAAGTTATAATACACACACACACACACACACACACACACACACACACATATACATACACACACATATAGAGAGAGAGAGAGTAGTATTACAAAATGCATTCTCTTATATGAATAAAGAGTTCAATAAGATATTTCATATGTTGTTCACATGTAATTACCGAAAGCTTCTTACTTTTAAGATTTGCTAATCTTATAGATAACTTAATCTTATTTTGTCTTTAGTGTATATAGAGAACTTCACTAAATAATTGAATTAATTCTTCTAGTGTGATATTCCCCAAGATTTTAATCATATCTTACCACCCTCCACCATGAGTCAATATATTTTCATTCTTATCTTCCACTCATTCCCATTTATAACAAACCAAAAGCATACCTTAATATTTCAATAAACCCTACAAATGACAATACATCGATCCTCGACTACAAGTCTAATATATCA
>JAJEJH010000370.1:329250-343642 GCA_026122585.1 Anacardium occidentale | reverse complement strand
GGGGCCAGTTGCCTACAGACTTGCATTGCCAGCCAGCATGGACAAAATTCATAACGTCTTCCATGTGTCTCAGTTACGGAAGTATGTGGGGGATCCTTCTCATGTGCTTCAGTTTTCAGAGATAGAGTTGGCAGAGAATTTGAGTTATCAAGAGCTGCCAGTGCAGATTCTGGACTACAAAGTGAAAGTTCTCAAGAACAAGCAGATTCCCCTTGTGAAGGTCTTATGGCGTAGTCAGAGAGTGGACGAAGCCACTTGAGAGGTAGAGTCTGAGATCAGGGATAGGTTTCCAGAGTTATTCAGGTAAATTCCGGGGTTGAAATTTTTATAAGGGGGGAGGAAATGTAGCATCCCAGGTTAGAAAGCCCTTAGGGGAAGAGTTTTGGGGTTAGAAACGAGATTCAGAGAGAGATTGGGAGTTTAGCATAATTCAGGGGTGAGTTAGTAAGTTTTCAGAGCTGTGTGGCCTTCGTATGAATCCTTTCAGAAGGATTCGATCGTACGAATATGCGGGAAATGAATTAAGTTCATTTTCCCTTGTGCACGCCCGTGCACCCTTAATGCACACTCGTGCGTGGCCTAGTATATAAGTGAGAGCCGAGAGCTTTAGTTTCTTTTTCTCACCCACTTTAGCCAATTTCATTTCTTTTTCAGCAGCAGCTCCTCCCAACCTTAGAGAGGAGATTCCTCAGCAAATTGCTCCCAATCCGGTAAGAGAGTAAAGAGATTAGTTCGGAAGTTAGTTTTCTGAAGCAATGGCACGAGGTAAGTGTTCTTTCACTTCTCCTCGCATTTTCCCAGCTTTCCTTGATGAATTTCGATGTTTGGAATGCTGATGAGGTTGATGCATGTTTGTATGATGAGATTTGTGGCTTAAGATGTTAAATTTGCTGTCCTTGAATCCATGCATGCAAGTTTGAATGTGTTTAGTGAGAGAAAGTGATTGCTTCCATGGTGAAATACTTATTGCTTGGTGCATGTTGAATATGATGCCTCAAATATGTTATTGGAGGTGCTGGGAAAGTATGTTTAAAGTGAATTGTGAATTGAATATGGTTTGGTTGATGATTTGTGCAATTTCCGGTTGGTGTTCTTGTTGAAGAACAAGACGCAAGACCGTGCTCCTGCATGGCACGACCATGTGCCTTTGGTTCTTCAGAACACACGCCCGTGTGCACGCTGTGTGCACGGCCAGATTTCCAAACACACGCCCGTGTATCCTGAGGAGCACGCCCGTGTGTAAGCTTTTTCAATTATTACACAGGAAATTCCAGTAGCTTGCACGGTCAGACGCACGACCAGTGCACGGCCCCGTGCGTCCAGGCACACGCCCGTGTGTCCAGGACCTGCACGCCCATGTGTTAGCCATGCACGCCCGTGTGCCTTGCCCACACACCCGTGTCCTTGCAAATTTTCACAAAAAGAATATTAATTGATTGATTAAGCATGCGAATTCAGAATAATGGCTAAATGGCTTCAGATAAGTATCAGATGAGCATGTATTCAGATAATAAGCTGTATATGTATATCATGGCATTACATGTAGCTTCAGAGAGGATCAAAGGATCCGAATTCAGCAGTATTCAGTATTCAGAACCTGATGTACGGGTGAGAGTATTAGGGTGAGCACGAGAGGGCATCTGTGGGATTCAGCTTTCTGACACTAGTCAGAATGTTCAGTAGCATTTCAGTTTCAGCCTTCTGACACGAGTCAGATCGTCCAGTAGTTATTATTCAGCTTTCTAGCCAGTAGCTAGACTGTTCAGCTCACATGGCCAGGATGTCGAATCCCTGTGTTCCACCAAGTCTGATCAGCACAGCACGTACCTTTAGGTACATTCAAATGTTCAGTTATTCAGATGCATACATCCATTAGATATATTCAGTTAGCATGGCATGGCATGACATGCTAACTGCATACATCCATTAGATATATTCAGTTAGCATGGCATGGCATGACATACATATTATGACATGAATAAATATGATATCAGTAAATGAATGAAATTCAGATGTTCAGTAATCAGTTTCAGATTCCAGCAAGCGCATAGATGTATGATTAGGGTCGAGGCCCAAGTATGTTTGATTATTATGGTTGCTTGTGCTTGCTTGGGTTTTAAGAGAAGTAACGAGCGCTTACTGGGTGATCTTTATCACTCATCCCCCTCCTTCTTCCATCCTTTCAGGTGTTCGTGCTGGTTTCGAGGAGCGGGTGAACCGAGTTTGACAGGAGAGGGCCCACACCACGATCTCAGTTTGTATAGTTTTTAGTTTTGGACCTGTGTGATCATATGTATCTTTTGTATGTTTTCAGATGTATCCAGATGTACAGAAACAATATATGTATGTATGAAAAAGGCCAATGTGCCCATTGTACAGAACAGAATGTATATTTCAGTGATGTATTTCAGTTCAGCTTCTGCATGTATTGTACAGTAGATTCAGATTTTATTTTCGTAGGATTCCCGTCGTGAGTACCCATATTTTCAGATTATTAATAAATAGCCCTCTCAGTATTCAGCAGCAGGGGTACTCGTGGTGGCGGGTCCTATATTCTCGAATACACGATCATTTATGTACAGTTTCATATTTTCAAAATAGTTATCATGGTTTGCATTGTAAACAATATTATGTTCCATTTTTATAAAAAGCTAATAAAGAGGTATTATTCAGGAATGTGTTTATATTATGGTTATGTTTTTATTAAGTTTATAGTTGTAGGACCCGCCACCATGAGTACCTCTGCTGCTGAGTAATACTGTTTCTTTTATTAATAAACTGGAAATTTGGGTACCTACGACAGGAATCCTACGAAAATAAAACAACAACTACTGTACATTTAAGTGGAAGCTGAATCTGAAACTGAAATTCATATATACAATGGGCCCAAACTGGTCTTTTTCATATATACAACTGTTCTGTACATTTGGAACATTTACAACATATACAAGACCACACAGGTCCAAAACTGAAAGGTACAAATGAGAACTGGTGTGTGGGGTCCCCTTTCGCAAGCCTCAGTCCACCCGCTCCTCGCCAGCAACAACAAAAACCTGAAAAGGAACGAAGAAGGAAGGGATGAGTGATAAAGATCACCCAGTAAGCGTTCTTTACTTCCCTCACCCAAGCAAGCAACAAGCAAAACACACAAACCTGGCCTCGGCCCTATTCATGCATCTAGTCGCTTGCTGGCGCTGAAACTGATTAACTGATTTGTTTACTGGTTATTGGATATCATATTAATACATGACATGATGTAGATGTCATGTCATGTTAAACTGGAAACTGAATGACTGATGATGCATTCATCTGAATAATCTATATTTGTATGTACTCGAAGGTACCTGCTGTGCTGATTATGCTGATGAACACAAGGATTTGGTATCTTGGCCAAGTGGGCTGGACATTCTAGCTACTGGCTAGAAAGCTGAATACTGTGCTGAGCAGTCTGACTGGTATTAGAAAGTTGGGTCCCACAGATGTCCCCTTGAGTTCACCCAAACTATAACCCGTATATCGGGTTTTGAATATTGAAACTACTAAATTCGGATCCCTAGATCCTCTTTCAGACTACATGCTATGGTATGGTATGCATATGTTGCATTTTTTATCTGAATTCTAGCTTATCTGATGATTATTAGCCTTTGGATGGATTACCAAACCTTTATATCTTATTTTTTGCAATTTCTAGAAAATTAAGCTGACGCACGGGCGTGTTGGGAAGAAACACGGTCGTGCATGAGGCACACACAGCCGTGCCCAGACATACGGGATCGTGTGCTAGTCGTGCAGCAGGTCGTGCAGGCTTCTGGAAAATTTGGCCAACTCACGCAAGGAAGGGACACACGACCGTGTCCCTCAGGACACACAGTCGTGTCCTCTGCATTCCAAGTCGTGTGTCCTTCATGCACATGGCCGTGTCCTTGCAGAAACAAGGGCACATGGGTATGCTCTTGCGGGCACATAGGCGTGTGTCCTGTTCTGTGCAGACATGACTCACCTGGAAGATGCAGGAAACCATCCAAACCACATTCAAATTCAAATTAACTCATAACCTGCATCAAATACACTTCCATAAACATATATCCACCCTCAATTTCATCATTCATCAACTACTACTGAATTCACCATGAAAATAACACCTTTCTCTCACTAACACATACAAGCAAAGCAAGCATGTTCTTGGGTGGAAAATAAGCATTTCAATCATCACACATCATCTCATATAATCAATCAAGCATTCCACATCATGCTGAAAATGTAAACACACATTTCCAAACTTCATCAAACATCAAAGCAAGCTGGGAATGCACGGAAGAAGTAAGAAACACTTAACTCTCACCATAGAAGCTGGAAATCTCAAACTCAAGCTATTCTCTCTGCTCTCTTACTGGATTGGGAGTCGTTGGAAGCTGGATTTCACGCCTAAGGCTGGGAACTGCTGAACAAAAGAAGAAATATAGCTGAAATAGGTGAGAATGCTAATAAATCTCCTGTCTCTCTCTTAAATCCCACCTGTACGGGCGTGCAAGGCATGATGCATGGGAGTGCACCAGGGAAAATGAATATAACTCATTTCCTGTGCTCGCATGATTGAAACCTCCCAGAAGGAATCATACGAAGGCCATACAGTTCTGGAAAACTTACTAACTCACCCCTGAACTCTTATAGACTCCCAATCTATTCCTGAATTTTATTTCTAACCCCAAAACTCTACCCCTAAGGGCTTTTCTAACATGGGATGCTACAATAGTGTACATATTAAGAGTATGAATAAATGTTTTAAGATTTTCGTATATGTTTTAAGGAAGATATTTGATACTATTATATTAATTAAGTTATAATACACACACACACACATATAAAGAGAGAGAGTAGTATTATAAAATGCATTCTCTTATATGAATAAAGAGTTCAATAAGATATTTCATATGTTGTTCATATGTAATTACCAAAAGCTTCTTACTTTTAAGATTTGCTAATCTTATAGATAACTTAATCTTATTTTATCTTTAGTGTATACAGAGAATTTCACTAAATAATTGAATTAATTCTTTTAGTATGATATTCCCTAAGATTTTAATCATATCTTACGACCCTCCATTATAAGTCAATATATTTTCATTCTTATCTTCCACTCATTCCCCTTTATAACAAACCAAAAGCATACTTTAATATTTCAATAAACCCTACAAATGGCAATACATCAATCATCGACTACAAGTCTAATATATCAATTCATTTTTTATATTTCATTAGAGTTTATAATTACATTGAGGTTTAAGGTTTAAGTTTTAGTGTTTTGAGTTTAGGGTTGATGATTAGGTTTAGGGTTTAGGTTACCAATTTAGGGTTCAAGTTTAGGTTTTAGTATTAGTTTTTTGGGTTTTAAGGTCTACAATTTAGGGTTTATAATTTATATAATTAAATATTTGTTTTATTATTTATGGTTTAGGTTGTATGGTTTACGAGATATAATTTTTGGTAAATAGTGATATAACTGTAAGACCCACGACTATATATATTGATGTTACTCTTATTATTAGTATATTATATTATATGTATATATTTTTGTATATTATTTTTTGAACTGAGGGAATTCTTTATTTATATATACAACATAAATCTTACACAAACTGACTAATTGAAAATATGTATGCAAAAGCTTAAAGCACATATATAATGGATGTATACATATATATATTAGAAATCATCATGTGTTTTATTTTTCATAAAGGATGTTGTAAACATGTACATATAATAAAACAAAAGTGCATGCCTAAAAACTACACATGCATATGAACCACTGGCATGCTTATAGTCAAAATATAGTCCACCCCATAGCCACAACCACTTATACCTTGAATCAGCACCTATCACATTGACTTGCAAGAAGAAAAACAAAAAACAATAAGTGTTCCTTATCTCCCAAAGACAAGTAGGTTTCTGTTCTGTATCATATCTATAATTAAGCATAAATCTATTTTAAATTTCATGCATACTGTTTTTGATATTCAACTGGTTGAGTTATCTAAAATTCTACTTCATGTTATACAATATATGTCATGGTATACATTATGTTGAAAACATGCTCTTTTCCTTTGGGTCTGATTTTTCAAAATATCATTTATCTATTCGAAAATATCTATACTAATCCAAAGATCCTAAACTGAAAGTATATATGAAAATATTGAAACTAAAAATTTGTTATGTTGATCAGAGTAATGAATACAGGGATTTGACACCTTAGTCATATGAGTTATTAGCTTACTAACACTAAATTAGTAAGCTAAAATTTGATAACTCATGCACACCAGCATATATCTCTATTTGTAATTTATGTTGGCTCAATTTCCTAGTAGACGAACAACTCACAAGTGCCTTCTCATAGTCACTCTTAAATGATATATAAAACATTACATTTTCTACTTTAAAATCATGCATTTGGACCCTTGGATCCCTTACTAAAAATACCAAAATGGCATGTCATGTTATGAAATGCTTATGATGTATAACATCTTGTTGTCTTGACTTATTCTAGTATTATATAGGTGCTATATTATATTTTCTAGGTTTTAAGCCATCTTTTGTGCTTATCTGTGACTTTACACTTATTACACTGTCGTGCATGCCTATACGCATGGTCATTCATGGGATGTATGATTATATGCATGGTCTTACATATGAACGTGTTAGCTTTTGTAAATTTCTCGCTATGCTTTGGATTACTACACAATTGAACTATAAGGGACACACGTTCATGCATGTAACTACACGATCGTGTCCATCATAACATATGGGTATGTAGGCTTTTTGTCTCTCATAATCATGACCTACTACACGATTTGGTGAAACAAGACTTGACACTCGATCGTGACTTATATTAGCACAATCATGCACCAAGCTTCCCAAATGCACGCAACCAGCCAACACAATCACGATATTGCAAAAAAGAGGATTGCACAGTTGTGCACCCATAGGTACATGGTCGTGCGTCATACCCTATTTCTATAACATGGCACTTGAAAACATCGAAACCTTGCCAATGCATACAATACATAAAGAAAACTTGATTCCATCAATTTCAAATATTTAAAACAACATTTATCACATGATTGTTTCATCATCAACACCCAAAACCCTTAAATCATGACTTAAAATCCCTTATTTTAGATATACAACATACATACATACAAATCACTTTCCACAAGCAACTAGTCTTTATCATTTCACTTCCATATTATCATTTCATCTTATAATCATATCATCCAAACATGAAACATGCCATATACATCATCATAACTCAAAACATAAAAGACACAAACATGGAAAATAAGGGAAAGAGTTAAGGAAACACTTACCTCTTGCCATGGTTGTTATGCTTCTATCTTTAAAGAAAAATTTCACCTTCGGCCTGGTTTAGAGCTTTTAGTTGTTGGTTTCTCTTCTAGGAATAGAATTCTTTAACAATTAGAAGAAAACTAGGTAAAATAGAATCTAAAAACAAGATAAGGATGACTTTATATAAGGTGGCTAACCCAGCAGGCATGCACAGTCGTGCACCATAGAGGCGTACAATCGTGCATGGTGGAAAAATACAAATTTTTCCATATTGTTGTGCTTCACAAGTCTCCCAAGGAGACTCATGCACATGTCATACAAGCCCTAAAAATGACTATTTTACCCCCTGAACTATCTTAACTCTATTTTTATCATAAAATCTCACTCTAAATTCCAAGTTCCTAACCTAAAAGAACAATTCTAACATTGAGATGTTACAATAACTAACCACAAAGTATAAATTTCATAGTTATTACAAAGTTTATTAGCAAATAGTTATTTTATTGATTTTATATCATCTGTATGATATCCTCTTATACCAAATTTTCAATTCCCACCAAATATGGTATATAATAAATTAACCCTTTTATGATAAAATATCAATATATATGAGAAATTTTTAATTAATCTTCAACATGATAAATGATAAGTTAACGCTTTTATGTTATTTAAAATATCAACATGCCCCTTTAACAAATTTCTATTTCACCCCAATATGATAAATTATCAAGTAACTCCTATATAATAAAAAATCAATAAACACCCTGTATTTTATTTCACCTATTATATTTATAACAATAGTTATTAAACTCCAAACTTCAACAATAATTAAGTTTTAAGTTAAATTCGTATAAATATCTAAATAATCGAATTTTTTGATGTGACATGAAGTAAGAAAATTTGCAACTACAAATGTGGTTTTTTTTTTTTTTTTTTTGTGTGTAAGGGATGAATTTATGTAGAAAATGTGAACAGTGGAAATCTAATTTTGATAATCAAGGTTAAAATTAGTATAAAAAGTACTATGGTTGATAAAATTATCAGATTTGTTTAACTCAAAAAGATATTATTAAATTGTTTTATTAAGATTTAATTAAGGTTAATTAAATCAATTTCCCTCAAAGTTTTATGTGTTCTATTTAGATAATTGTATAATATATTTGATCATCCATGTATCCACTGTACTTTTTTATAAACTGGAACCCCGCTGAATCCAACCATTAAATTCAATTATAAATAATAAATCTAATATAATGTCATCGATTTATAAGATCTTCAAATTGAGTAAAATTTAATCTTGAATTATCTAGACTCTACTCTATTATGTGTATTAAAATTAAATGAATCTAATTAATTTTAAAATACACTAAGATTTAATCATCACATGTAGCCTTAATTTGTAAAGATCATTAACTAAACTTCTTCTAGTAATTATGATTATTTCCCCGAAACCAAATTAGTAACGTTATCGATTCATAAGAATCAATAGGCATTAGATGAACTTCCCAATTAGTACGATACTCATCAAATTAATTTATAAAAATATTATTGAACCAGTATTGTGATTAAACCCTAATTTCTATCAATAAAATTTCAAACGCCGTAATGGTGTGAGGATGGTGTTTTTAGTTTGTAAAGGCACTAAAAATAAAGTCAATTCTGTACTAAGTTTTAGTTCTGTCTTGTTTTTTTTAATTATTTTTTTTTCTATTAATGTGTGTGATGACTTCATGTTTTAGTATAAACATGTGATTGACGTTCATAATTGAAATACTTCAACTCACTTCATCATTTAATTTAAAAAGATAATAATAAGTAATTTTAATGTTTGGACGTGCATGTTCACGCAAGCTGAAAAGAATGAATTATTGGAAAGGCATATAGAAACAAAAAACCCAAATAAAGCCTTAAAAAGTAGGTGACGACTAATACTATTTATATTTAATTTATAAGATATTAATATATTGTTTTTCTACCAAATCAGAAATATTCTAACCTCGCCCAACCTTAATATCCAGGAAAATTAAGAAAATAATGAAACAATTCACAAACATAATCACTTAACAAATTAATATATAACGTTCATGAAAGATATTATTGAATTTATATAAATTTTGTGGAGTTGGGGTTCTGGTTGTGGAGGAGACGGTGGTGGTTGTACACACATTAATTATTTGAAATCAATAATTAACATGGCAACGTTAGTTATGGTAATTTATCAGCGTTGTAAGATTTAAAATAAGATCATTATAATTAGCTTTAACAAGGTTCCTACACAAAATTAATGAAACTGTAAAACACAAACTTAGACTATGATTAGTAATGGATTCAATAAAATCTAATTTTGTTATGTATAATTTAAGGGCTACAAAAAATTAGTGTGATTATGGTATTGTATTTTAGAACATTATTGAATCAAAGTTACCATATAATTTGTATACTATTTTATTTATTACTATAACTTTCTATTTGTAGTATTATATACTAAATTTATTGTCTTACAATTGATTTATCCAAATTTAAAATTCGATCGGTAAAACTAATATATGCATATACCAGAAAAAATATTCAGAAGTCATTTCAAGTCCTCTTCTGTATTACAACTTCTCCAAGTATAAACCAATTATAGAGATTAATTTGAATGATATTATATTCTTGATATTTCACCTAAGATATTCTCACTTCTTAACGTAAGCTATAACTTCTTTGACCTATAATCTTTTTTCTATACATAGATCAAAAGATGGATTATTTTATTTTAATAAAAAAATGGAAGAGTCAAACTTTGGATGGTTGGCAAACTAAATTAATGTAGAAATATCAAGTGTGGCATAGAATCGATTGATAGATTGTGTCACATAGAGATGAGTTTTTCTTTCAGTTACGTTTATCAAAAGGCAATTATATTAAACTATGATTCAAGCGCGATCTATAAGATAATTTGACATTATATATACTTGCACTCAACTCTATGTCGGACACCGTTACTTCTTTAATGTTTAGACTACAATTAGTAGTGCGAGGCATGCATCTGAAAGATTAAAACTTTTCGTTAATAAATTAAAATTTCTATATGATAATAATATTATATTCCATTATAGTACCAAAAGAAAAGTCTTCTTAATAATGTTACTTTCACTAATATGACAAGAAATACGAAAAAGTCATCCTAATAGTGTTACCTCCACCAGTATCACTGTGCTAGTATATAATTGCCGCAAAAAATGACGATAAGAAAAATGATAATGGCCGGAATTTGCAAATCTTTGACAGAAAATGAAGAATAATTGGAAAATATTTATATATATTTTGTTATGTTCAAGAAATCAACTATACCAGCACTTTTCATTTTTTTAAACTCATCGTTTGCATCACTTTACATACTTATAATGTAACTGTTAAATTATATATTAATAAATATTCTATGATTCAACCCAATTAACATCTCTAAATATGTGGTAGAATTACCACTACTTAACTCTAGCCTCTTGGAAAAGTTAATTACTAAATACAATACGTTTTTTTCTTGCTGATTAAAGCAGTAAAATTGTAAATCAAATATTATAATCAAACAACTCTTAGGGTGTGTTTGTTTAGAAATAATAAAAAATTAATTTATAATATATATTTTATTACTTATAATATCTTATTTATTTAATAAGTAATAATATATTATCATAATATTTTATTACCTGTTATATTTAATTAGTTTATTTTTGTTAAATATTAAAATTACTTTAAAAATATTAATTTTATTATAATTTTACTCTCATTTAATAAATTTAGTTTAATATAGGCCAAAAATTTATGAGATAACAAGTTTGAACCGATTTCAAGCACTGAAGCTACACAAGTGATTCTGAAAAGAGTTATGCGATGGCGCTGGTTCTTTGAAGCATTGTAGAGGGGATTCTCGTTCACAGTATATAGATTTTGATTCGAATTTGAAATTGAATTTGAAGCAAGGTTGACGCAAGAAGTTCATGAGTAGCCACATAGGGGCAGCAAAGAAATGGGAAGAGAATGAAAGAAGGCAGAAGTGTGAGTGCGACAGAGAAACATTAGGGCTTGATCAAAAATTAAAAGAATAGTTTAATCGAAACTGTAAAAATAAAGCACACAATATAATTCATGCAGATTTTTCGAAAGCTTTGTCGCAAGCATTGAAGAAAACGGAGGGGGCATTTTTTGTTGCAAGTAAAGAATTTATTAAAAAAAACAGAAAAATTACAACCTAAGCACAACTAATCGAGGTTAGTCTGCAATCCCAACCAAGAATCCAACAAATCTAAATTATTCTTTTCTCTTGCGATCCTATCTAAGCTCTTGCAAATATAGAACGCGAGTAATAGTTAACCATAAAAATCCGTAAACTAATCTAGTTGGAGTATTGGAAATATCTATACATTTGTCAAAGTTTAAAGAGTAACTATCAAACATGTCTTTGCTAGAATTGACTTTAACTTTTTGCATGCGATCACTAACGTCTAGCCTATGAAATATACAACTCAAAATGACAACTTGTGCATTTAAACAAGTCAACAAATTGAAACACCTACTGCCCCTTAAGTTTCCTTGAGTTTTAATCAACCAAAACTACCCAAAACCATACTTAAAATCAGGCTTATTACGCATAATCCCACTACCACAGTAGATGCCGTTCCAAGTAAGCTTGCAAGCTGAGAAATAGGTGCTATATGAACCCTAGCCGGAGTTGCTGAGGAGGTAGCCGAAAATCAGAAAAACCCGCAGCCAAAGAGCAGCCACCAAAGCAATACAGCTTATTTTCATGCACTTCCGCCATGAAACATTAAATCTAGTAGCCGTCCACCGTGGGAAAAGCCCTTGAAAAGAAGCTTGTATGCAAAGGAAAATGTTGGCCTTAATCCCTTCGAAAAACTGCCAAGAATCGCGAGCAAAACGCCACACACCAGGGAAAAAATGCCAAAACTGAGGGGACATATTTGGATAAAGCTGATAACATATGGTGATGGAAAAAATTAATATAAAATTTATCTTATTATTTTTATTATTTTTAAATTTTTATTAAAATAAAAAAATTACCTTTATGATTATTAACATTTAACAGTTAACTATTAAATTTATTAATTTTGATTAATAAATAAATATTTGAATTTTTTTTAAAGTTGAAGATGAGATTTTGTCATTTAGAGAAATTTTAGGCAAGACTAACTCTTTTGGCCTTTAATATATTATCAAAATTTAAGTAAAATGATATCAATGTTTTTCTTATTACTATCATACCAATTTATCTAAAATATATTATGATTTTATACTTATGAATCTTTAAATGATTTATTTTTTTATATAAATCCAATTTTAACAGTAAAAAATTCCACAGACCAAATGCAAATGGGAATCAAAGAGTAAGGTGATTAATTGCTTGCTTCTATTGATATCAAGGCAGATACCTCTATTATTATTAATTTTATTAATTTGAATTTTGCTTTGATTAGGCAGCAGCCAAGGTGCCCAAAATTTAATATTATTTGACTTAAAACTTATAAAATTTGGATTATAAGAAATTTATTGGATCGGTATCAAGAAAGAGTATTTTAAATTATTTGTACGAATATATTATTTTTAAGTGAGAGAACGATTATTTTTTATTAAATATTTTGCCTTAAATTTCCTACTCTTAGATTTTAAAAATGACACGTTTCTACTTCTTTTGTGGACAAAATTTTTAACCTTTATGATAAAAATATTGAAAAAACAATAATATATTTTAGTAATCGACTTTAAAAGTTATAACTTTTAAGTAAAATTATATATATACCCTAATTTGTTATCTAATATTATAACCATTGAATTTATAAAAATATTAAAATTATAAGTTAAGAAACTTCATGCAACGCCACCTGGGCGAAAACCCCGTGACCCATGAACCAAAAACCACCACTTAGAGTTAGCGACCCTGCGACCCTCCTGACCTGGCTCACTAGTTGCCACCCACCACGCACCTCTCCTCCCCGATTGTCCCTTTCCAGGCCCGCTCCAATTGTGCCTACCTGCCCAACGCATTGAGCTTTTTTACAACGACAAAAGCCAGAAAATGTGTTATGTTGGTTGGTTTCATAAACAAAAAAGATGAGTTTTGTTTTCCTTTTTGTAACTTGTGATCCAAGCTCAATAGGTATGCAAGGGAGCGAAGTGGCCAAGTTGGCAGAATGAAGAAAGATGATGGGGGCACACAAAGGGGATGAAAGAAGAAACAACAAAGAACATAGAAGAAAGCATGAAGATGGGAAAGGAAGGGAATGAGAGGAAGAAAATAAGTGAAGGAAAAGGAAAAATTGTGTAAAAAACAAGAGAAGACAAAGCCACATGTCTTACCATTCATCGACCGTTCAAAAATTACTTTTAATTTTTTTAGTGTTAAAGTTAAAATAAAAGAATGAACAGATTAAATATCAATAATAAGTTATCATGATATAATTGATTGATTTGTAATTAAGAATAGAATAATATGATAATACATTATTATTAATATTTAATTCAATATTCATTTTAAGCATACATAACAATATTATTAAAAATTATGTACGTGTTGTTATTCGCACTCTAAATTATATTTTTTTCTTCTAAATTTACAGACATATAAAAACATTTTAATAAACTCGACATACCTCCACAAATACCTTCTTATATATATTTTTAACATTTCTTAAGTTTATTTCTTTTGAGTGTAAAAATACCTATATATGTATGCCTTTAATATTTTTTATGTTTTTTTTTATAATTATTTTCACATGTGTTTTTGATTCTAAGATGGTGATATTAATAATTAAGGAATTTTAGTCAAACAAATTAACTTATATATTTTAGAATACAAGAAAATAAGTTTAAAAATTGTATGATTTTTACGCAAAAGTGTTGTGTACATTGTACTAACTTTTATAATTTTAAAAAATAGTATTTCTTAGTTTTAACTTATCTTATATGAATACATAATAATGTGATTTTCCAACCATCTCCACACTTGTCAAAAGAAAACGCTAACTTTTTTCACGCATATTAACTATTTGCT
>JAJEJH010000370.1:92071-329235 GCA_026122585.1 Anacardium occidentale | reverse complement strand
GAATGAATTATTGGAAAGGCATATAGAAACAAAAAACCCAAATAAAGCCTTAAAAAGTAGGTGACGGCTAATACTATTTATATTTAATTTATAAGATATTAATATATTGTTTTTCTACCAAATCAGAAATATTCTAACCTCGCCCAACCTTAATATCCAGGAAAATTAAGAAAATAATGAAACAATTCACAAACATAATCACTTAACAAATTAATAAACTTCATGAAAGATATTATTGAATTTATATAAATTTTGTGGAGTTGGGGTTCTGGTTGTGGAGGCGAAGGTGGTGGTTGTATACACATTAATTATATGACATCAATAATCAACATGGCAACGTTAGTTATGGTAATTTATCAGCGTTGCAAGATTTAAAATAAAATCATTATAATTAGCTTTAACAAGGTTCCTATTCGTCCGAACGGAGGTGTCAAAGAACCTACACAAAATTAATGAAACTGTAAAAGACAAACTTAGACTATGATTAGTAATGGATTCAATAAAATCTAATTTTGTTATGCATAATTTAAGGGCTACAAAAAATTAGTGTGATTATGGTATTGTATTTTAGAACATTATTGAATCAAAGTTACCATATAATTTGTATACTATTTTATTTATTACTATAACTTTCTATTTGTAGTATTATATACTAAATTTATTGTCTTACAATTGATTTATCCAAATTTAAAATTCGATCGGTAAAACTAATATATGCATATACCAGAAAAAAAATTCAGAAGTCATTTCAAGTCCTCTTCTGTATTACAACTTCTCCAAGTATAAACTAATTATAGAGATTAATTTGAATGATATTATATTCTTGATATTTCACCTAAGATATTCTCACTTCTTAACGTAAGCTATAACTTCTTTGACCTATAATCTTTTTTCTATACATAGATCAAAAGTTGGATTATTTTATTTTAATAAAAAAATGGAAGAGTCAAACTTTGGATGGTTGGCAAACTAAATTAATGTAGAAATATCAAGTGTGGCATAGAATCGATTGATAGATTGTGTCACATAGAGATGAGTTTTTCTTTCAGTTACGTTCATCAAAAGGCAATTATATTAAACTATGATTCAAGCGCGATCTATAAGATAATTTGACATTATATATACTTGCACTCAACTCTATGTCGGACACCGTTACTTCTTTAATGTTTAGACTACAATTAGTAGTGCGAGGCATGCATCTGAAAGATTAAAACTTTTCGTTAATAAATTAAAATTTCTATATGATAATAATATTATATTCCATTATAGTACCAAAAGAAAAGTCTTCTTAATAATGTTACTTTCACTAATATGACAAGAAATACGAAAAAGTCATCCTAATAGTGTTACCTCCACCAGTATCACTGTGCTAGTATATAATTGCCGCAAAAAATGACGATAAGAAAAATGATAATGGCCGGAATTTGCAAATCTTTGACAGAAAATGAAGAATAATTGGAAAATATTAATATATATTTTGTTATGTTCAAGAAATCAACTATACCAGCACTTTTCATTTTGTTAAACTCATCGTTTGCATCACTTTACTTACTTATAATGTAACTGTTAAATTATATATTAATAAATATTCTATAATTCAACCCAATTAACATCTCTAATTATGTGGTAGATTTACCACTACTTAACTCTAGCCTCTTGGAAAAGTTAATTACTAAATACAATACGTTTTTTTCTTGCTAATTAAAGCAGTAAAATTGTAAATCAAATATTATAATCAAACAACTCTTAGGGTGTGTTTGTTTAGAAATAATAAAAAATTAATTTATAATATATATTTTATTACTTATAATATCTTATTTATTTAATAAGTAATAATATATTATCATAATATTTTATTACCTGTTATATTTAATTAGTTTATTTTTGTTAAATATTAAAATTACTTTAAAAATATTAATTTTATTATAATTTTACTCTCATTTAATAAATTTAGTTTAATATAGGCCAAAAATTTATGAGATAACAAGTTTGAACCGATTTCAAGCACTGAAGCTACACAAGTGATTCTGAAAAGAGTTATGCGATGGCGCTGGTTCTTTGAAGCATTGTAGAGGGGATTCTCGTTCACAGTATATAGATTTTGATTCGAATTTGAAATTGAATTTGAAGCAAGGTTGACGCAAGAAGTTCATGAGTAGCCACATAGGGGCAGCAAAGAAATGGGAAGAGAATGAAAGAAGGCAGAAGTGTGAGTGCGACAGAGAAACATTAGGGCTTGATCAAAAATTAAAAGAATAGTTTAATCGAAACTGTAAAAATAAAGCACACAATATAATTCATGCAGATTTTTCGAAAGCTTTGTCGCAAGCATTGAAGAAAACGGAGGGGGCATTTTTTGTTGCAAGTAAAGAATTTATTAAAAAAAACAGAAAAATTACAACCTAAGCACAACTAATCGAGGTTAGTCTGCAATCCCAACCAAGAATCCAACAAATCTAAATTATTCTTTTCTCTTGCGATCCTATCTAAGCTCTTGCAAATATAGAACGCGAGTAATAGTTAACCATAAAAACCCGTAAACTAATCTAGTTGGAGTATTGAAATATCTATACATTTGTCAAAGTTTAAAGAGTAACTATCAAACATGTCTTTGCTAGAATTGACTTTAACTTTTTGCATGCGATCACTAACGTCTAGCCTATGAAATATACAACTCAAAATGACAACTTGTGCATTTAAACAAGTCAACAAATTGAAACACCTACTGCCCCTTAAGTTTCCTTGAGTTTTAATCAACCAAAACTACCCAAAACCATACTTAAAATCAGGCTTATTACGCATAATCCCACTACCACAGTAGATGCCGTTCCAAGTAAGCTTGCAAGCTGAGAAATAGGTGCTATATGAACCCTAGCCGGAGTTGCTGAGGAGGTAGCCGAAAATCAGAAAAACCCGCAGCCAAAGAGCAGCCACCAAAGCAATACAGCTTATTTTCATGCACTTCCGCCATGAAACATTAAATCTAGTAGCCGTCCACCGTGGGAAAAGCCCTTGAAAAGAAGCTTGTATGCAAAGGAAAATGTTGGCCTTAATCCCTTCGAAAAACTGCCAAGAATCGCGAGCAAAACGCCACACACCAGGGAAAAAATGCCAAAACTGAGGGGACATATTTGGATAAAGCTGATAACATATGGTGATGGAAAAAATTAATATAAAATTTATCTTATTATTTTTGTTATTTTTAAATTTTTATTAAAATGAAACAAATTTCTTTATGGCTATTAACATTTAACAGTTGACTATTAAATTTAATCATTGATTTTGATTAATAAATAAATATTTGAATTTTTTTTTAAAATTAAAGATGAAATTTTGTCATTTAGAGAAATCTTAGGCAAAACTAACTCTTTTGGCCTTTAATATATTATCAAAATTTAAGTAAAATGATATCAATGTTTTTTTTATTACTATCAATCAAATACGATAATATTTGTACATACCAATTTATCTAAAATATATTATGATTTTATATTTATGAATCTTTAAATGATTTATTTTTTTATATAAATCCAATTTTAACAGTAAAAAATTCCACAGATCAAATGCACATGGGAATCAAAGAGTTAGGTGATTAATTGCTTGCTTCTATTGATATCAAGGCAGATACATCTATTATTATTAATTTTATTAATTTGAATTTTGCTTTGATTAGGCAGCAGCCAAGGTGCCCAAAATTTAATATTATTTGACTTAAAACTTATAAAATTTGGATTATAAGAAATTTATTGGATCGGTATCAAGAAAGAGTATTTTAAATTATTTGTAAGAATATATTATTTTTAAGTGAGAGAACGATTATTTTTTATCAAATATTTTGCCTTAAATTTCCTGTTCTTAGATTTTAAAAATGACACGTTTCTACTTCTTTCGTGGACAAAATTTTTAACTTTTATGTAAAAATATTGAAAAAACGATAATATATTTTAGTAATCGACTTTAAAAGTTATAACTTTTAAGTTAAATTATATATATACCCTAATTTGTTATCTAATATTATAACCATTGAATTTATAAAAATATTATAATTATAAGTTAAGAAATTTCATGCAACGCCACCTGGGCGAAAACCCCGTGACCCATGAACCAAAAACCACAACTTAGAGTTAGCGACCCTGCGACCCTCCTGACCTGGCTCACTAGTTGCCACCCACCACGCACCTCTCCTCCCCGATTGTCCCTTTCCAGGCCCGCTCCAATTGTGCCTACCTGCCCAACGCACCGAGCTTTTTTACAACGACAAAAGCCAGAAAATGTGTTATGTTGGTTGGTTTCATAAACAAAAAAGATGAGTTTTGTTTTCTTTTTTGTAACTTGTGATCCAAGCTCAATAGGTATGCAAGGGAGCGAAGTGGCCAAGTTGGCAGAATGAAGAAAGATGATGGGGGCACACAAAGGGGATGAAAGAAGAAATAACAAAGAACATAGAAGAAAGCATGAAGATGGGAAAGGAAGGGAATGAGAGGAAGAAAATAAGTGAAGGAAAAGGAAAAATTGTGTAAAAAACAAGAGAAGACAAAGCCACATGTCTACCATTCATTGACAGTTCAAAAATTACTTTTAATTTTTTTAGTGTTAAAGTTAAAATAAAAGAATGAACAGATTAAATATCAATAATAATTTGTCATGATATGATTGATTGATTTGTAATTAAGAATATAATAACATGATAATACATTATTATTAATATTTAATTCAATAATCATTTTAAGTATACAGAACAATATTATTAAAAATTATGTATGTGTTGTTATTCGTACTCTAAATTATATTTTTTTGTTCTAAATTTACAGACATATAAAAACATTTTAATAAACTCAACGTACGTCCACAAATACCTTCTTATATATATTTTTAACATTTCTTAAGTTTCTTTCTTTTGAGTGTAAGAATACCTATATATGTATGGCTTTAATATTTTTTATGTTTTTTTTTTTGTTATAATTATTTTCACATGTGTTTTTAATTCTAAGATGGTGATATTAATAATTAAGGAATTTTAATCAAACAAATTAACTTATATATTTTAGAATACAAGAAAATAAGTTTAAAAATTGTATGATTTTTACGCAAAAGTGTTGTGTACATTGTACTAACTTTTATAATTTTAAAAAATAGTATTTCTTAGTTTTAACTTATCTTATATGAATACCTAATAATGTGATTTTCCAACCATCTCCGCACTTGTCAAAAGAAAACGCTAACTTTTTTCACACATATTAACTATTTGCTTATTGTCAATTATACAATGTTTGTAGGGAAAACACTTCTATCACAAGTTAGGGTTCATCACATTTTAAATTTTGGTAGCATAATAGATAGCAACAAGTATATCATTCTTTATATAATTAAAAAAAAAAAAAAATCAAGTATATATGAGATATGATATCTTAGTTTACTAACGTCAGAGTCCTACATATATTGTGTTACTGCTCAACTATGGAAAGTTAAGATAGGTCGATGTAAGTAGTTTATTCGAGGGTATGATTACGAATGTTAGGTTATATATAGATATATGTTTTTTTGTAATAATTAAATTTTGTTGCTTTCAATGTACCAATGTAGGAAAAATATGTCGATTTAATGGACCAGTTGTCTTAAATCGATAATGAGTCTCAACTAATTGATGAACAAACGTTTTTCCTTAAGGAAACATTTTGCAAGAATTAGATTTGGTTTCCAAACGTTTGTATACTTTGGGGATTGTAGAGGGAGTATTTCAATTTCAATCTTTGCACATGCTTCAGATGTCGATGAGCAGCTAGAATTAATGCACCAAAAGATGGAAGAGCAAAAAAAGGCTTTTCAGAAACAATTTGAAAGGGAAAAAGCTGTAGACACTCATGTTGGATATTACTGTTTCTTACTTTTCTATAAGTTAGTAATAATATAATTTTTTTAAACAAATAATAAATGCTAGCAATCATACCTAGCAGAAATACCGAAAGCTAAGCTGAAATATAGCAACGGAAAACACGTGGTGAATATGTATATAAATATATATACAAGCCTAAAACTTTCTTTTATATATATTGAAAATATATACAAAATACGTGCGTGTACATACTTGTGCACATACTGTACGTTCACATACAATTTCAAAATTGTAAAAGAATGCAAGTCGGCAAAATGCTACAAAACTGGAAGTCAAAACTGGATTCCAACCGGTAGTCATCTATTCTTCTCAGCCCCCAAAATACTAACCTGTAAGAGAAAGGAAAGTGGGGACTGAGTAATGTATTCACCCAGTAAGCGTTGCTTATCTCTGACCCTAAACCAATTCTCCTCAGAGGATTTCCACTACATGCAAACACTGAAACATATATTTTGGAGAGAAACCAAACTGTTTCTCACGGTTATCATGTGTTATGGTATTCATGTTTTATCTTGTCTTTCACGTATCATCACGTGATTTCATGCATTTTGATATTCACTGTTTTAGTGCTATTCACGTTTCGTTACACGACTGTTTACCTTATGAACATTTTTTGCTTTACTGTTTTGTTGTTTCTTACCGATTACTCATAACTGAGTTATACTGTGTTGTATATATCATATGAAGATGACATGCTATGATATATTACTGTTTGACTCGAAAATCCTAAAATCCTCTAAAAACTGATATAAAAACTAGTATATAAACCACTAAAAATTGTATCTGAAAACTATGTATCGAAGATACCTACTGTGCTATACAGACTGATGAATACAGAGATTCGACACCTTGACCATATGAGTTTCATATGCAAACACGCACTAGAAATTGTCTAGGTCACGTGATGCCACTGAATCTGATAACTGAACTGAGTTCTCACACTATAACTGATATCTGATTTTGGATCCAAAAACCCTAAGCTACTAACTGAGCACACCAGTATGTATCGATATATAGTGGCTAGTATGAGTATATAGCTCTTGACGTTGGTTGTTGAAACTCACAAGTGTCCCCTCGTATTCACCCCTGAAATCAATGTTTGGATCATCATATTTTTCTATTGAAAACATGCAGTCAGATCCTTAGATCCCTTTCTAAAAACTCTGTATGGTATGTTATGCTATATTGTGCAGATGATGCATCATGTAAGTTTAACTGAGCTTATTTTACTGATTTATATCAATTTTATGGCTTTCACTATGTATTATGTTTATTTGTGCTTTATTTTCTCTTTTATGCCTAATGCACGGGCGTGCGTGTCCATGCGCACAGGCATGCATAAGCATGCATAGGCTGTAAACCAATCGTGTATGCTGGTCGTGCTAGGTTCTATAATTTCTCTACATTTTCTTATTTTCTACTGGTGCACAGTCGTGACATAAACATGTATGGTCATGACCTTGTGTTTCTAGGTCATGCACGAGTACGTGAACACGGTCATGACTATGCAAAATACAATATGCACAAGCGTGCATTATGCATACACAGTCGTGCATTGCACTCTGCATCAACATGACCAACTGGATCATGCTTATTCCCATCCCATTTTCATACCAAATTGTTAGACCCTTGTGGGTTTTGAATTGATGGAAAACATATGTTAAAATATCTAATTAGTCCATGCATGTGTTAAACATGACAAATAGGACCAAAGGTTTTATTTTTACAGATATTGCATGACACAACTGCGTGTCAATAATACACGACCATGTGTAAGCCATGAATTCAACACACGCCTTGGTCAAGTTGTGCAAAGCGTCCGTGTGCAAAAAAAGTAGGACGTAAGACCGTGTGTTTTTTGAGCACACAATCGTATGTTAAGTCATGAGGACGCACACTCCCGTGTAGATCCAGTCGTGCTCGTGTAAGAAGAACATTACTGGATACACACCCGTGCAGCTACAACACACGCCCGTGCTACCTATAAAATATTGATCGTATAGGTATCATGCATGCAACTGTGTGGCCTTCTGGAATTCTGAAGAGCTGAAACTTCAAGGACACACGACCGTGTGTATGGGACACACGCTTGTATGTATACATGCGATAGAAAAAATATGACCATTGAAAAGTGTAAAACAAAGGGAGCACAACCGTACAAGTGAAGGACACGCCCGTAAAATTTTCTAGAAAGTCTCCAACAGCTCTCAAATCATCCTAATGGCTATCTCTTTCTAATTCATATAAATTAGAGGTGATTTGAAGATTGAGGGGTTAGAGAATTAGGCCAAAACATTCTTACATTTCCATTCTCTAATTCTTCTCCAAATTCTCTCACAAAACTCATTTGTATTTCTTTGAGAGAGAAACCTTTAAGAGCTGATTGTAAATTAGCCTTGTGAGGCAAATTCTTGTAAATTTCCACAAACCCTTGGGTGCAATCCTGTGAAACTAGTGTGGGGCGTAATCCTTGTTAAAACTAAGTTAAGAGCGCAATCCCTTGTATCAAAACTAGTGTCTAAAGGGCGAAGTCCTTTAGATCAAAACTATTGTAACTTCAGGGTTGAAGTTAGTGGAAGGAAAATATTCAAGCAAAATTGCTTGGAGTAGATGTAGAAGGTGTGGAGAAGCTCCGAACCACTCTAAATCGATTGAGCATTTCTTTTCCCTTACTCTCTTTAATTTGTTTATGTGCTTGGCCATTTCGATTAATTGTGCTTATATAATTTTGTATGTTTGAGTTGGTAGAATAGGAAAAAGTTTTGAAATTAGAAAAGCTTTTCTAAACAACCTATTCACCCCCCTCTAGGTTATTTGTCATCTAGCTTTTGGGATTTAACACAAATGTAAATAAATCATTTCTCACATGTTAACCACTTCATATACATATCCTTTTGCTATCGATAACATAAATTCTCATACTTAATCATTCAAATCATTTCAAAGTATATACACATATACATGTCACATATCCATCTCAAACATCCATGCATAATCCTCATCATCATCATTTCAAGATCATCAAACATGGAAGAAAATATCACAAGCATACTGAAAACAACCTCACACTCATGTACAGCAAACATATCACACAAGGGAAGAGAGGGAAAGAGGTAAGAAACGCCTACCTCTTACTATGAGAAACAAGCTTTCTCTCTCAAGTAAAACGCACTCTCAAGCTGGATTGGATGGTTTTGGTTGTTGTTCTTCCCTTATAGGGTTGATATTCTCTGAAAATCAAATGAAAACTTTGAGTGAAAATAGTTAGAAAATGGATAAGTTCAATTTAAAATGAAGGTGGCTGATTCTAATCACACGCACGGGCATGCACCTCGATATTCATAGATGTGCATGGTAGGAAAATTGTAATAATGTCATTTTCCCACACTCGCATGAAAATCCTCTCAACCAAATTCATCACAAGCCATCTAACTCTGAAAAACATCTATTTCACCCCTGAACTCTCGCACAACCCTAATATTCTTACAAATCTTAATCTAAACCTAGATTAGAAACCTAAAAGATAAATCTAACATTGGGATGTTACAAAAGCTACATTAACTACAACCTTGGAAGAGCAATTCTAAAGGCAACTAGAAAAACAACACCAATAAATGGAATCAAGGATAAAGTAACAACTACAGGCAAATATAATGAATTAGATACGGACTAAGATGAGGTGACAATTTCAAACTTTGATAGGCTCTCTTGAGGACATACTATTTTTAAAGATTCAACCCCCCTCTCTTAGCCAAAGAAGCCCTAACAGGTTCTAGTTAAGTTATGCACTACGTTTATGAATTGGCAGGGTGTTTTGTCAAAACAATGATTGGATTTCGATGCTGAATTTGACAATTTAATATATAGTTTATGAATTTTTGTTTTAGTGCACAACTTTGATTTTGTTGTATAACAATTATGTTTTTTATACTTGTAAATAAAGAATATTTGCATTAAATTAGTACTTGAATTCAGTTGCATGGATATGTAAAATTGGTTTGATAGATGGAAATGGTTGTAAGGAGAAATTATTATTATATTGCAAGGTAAGACAAAAAATATAATTAAGGGATTAGTACCAAATTAGAATAGGAATAGAATTAGCCAAGGATTAAAAAATAGTATCAGATGAACATAGGATAAAATTAGCACTGAAATAGCATAGGATAAAATTAGCATCGACTCAAGATAGTATTTGATTAGTATCAAATGAAGTTCTCGATTTAGTCTCAAATTAGCATCAAACACATTTTGAATCTACTCAGATGATTGATGCTAATCTAAAACTAAATAGTAGCAAATCAATTTTTTTTATTCTAATTCAGTTAACATCACCTTTTTTCGTATCGGTAAAAATAATGCTATTTTAATACTAAGACCTATTAGCATCGAATTGCAGCTGATACAATAAATGGGTTTCCTTGTAGTGTTTGGAGAAGTGTCTAAGAACAAATGAAGAAAAATTTAAAAAGAAAATAACAAACCAAAGAATTTAATACTTACATGACTTTGATCAAACCTTTTTCCGCAACAAAAATTTTATCTCCATTATTCAAAATTAAATTAGGATTTGAAAATTAATTATGGTTTATGATTGAAGTTGAAGTAAGTTTTAAATATATGTCTCTTTTAATCCTTGTTTAGTTATTTTAATAAAGGTTAAAATTATAATTAAAATCTTAATAATAATTTGGAGTCTCCATAAATAAAAAATTTGGTCAGTACCATCACTTATCTGTATATTTGAATAGGAAATTTTTTTTATTAAATAAAAAAGTTATATGCAAATAATATTAAACATAATATATCAATTATTATCAAATGGTTAGATGGATTCGAATTATCATGTCTCGATAAGAGAAAGAAAAAAATATACATGCACACATATAGACACAGAGGTAATTAATTAAAATAACATTTTTTTAATCATATAATACAATTTTAATTTGCTTTTTATGTATCATATAGATATAACTAAAACCCATATTCAATACTTATTTTACTCTTATCTCTATCGTTTAAGAACTCATGAATAGGATCTTTGTTTACCCTGTGAACAATTCCTATGAAAAATACTCCCATTTATCTCATCCCTAAGATTGAATTCTAATCAAGTTAGTTTGAACTCAAGCTCGAACTTGGGTCAAATGAGCTTGGAACGAGCTTGAGCTCAAGCTTAAGCTTGCTATCGAAAAATTGTTGAGCTTGACTTGTGGAGTTCATGAGTTTGAGAAATTTGATTCAAATGACTAAAACAATTTTGTTTTACTACTACACATCAAAATAACGTTGGTTCAATCATTTTCGCTAGTCTAACAAATCAAATTAAGCTTAAGCTCAGCCAAAGAGAGCTCGAAAAGCCCTAGTCTGGGCTTACGTTTGTCTCCCCTAGAGTCGAGTCAAGCTCGAGCTTGAGTTTGACCTAATCTTGACTCAAATCTAACCCTAATATAATACCCACAAGTATGTCTCAAGAGCTTTTTGGTCTTTTTACACTTAATTTGAGTCGTTATTGAACATGTTGTCGGTTGCGTAACTATGCAAGAGTTGTTACACTCTTGTATATGACATAGAGGTAAAATGGTTTTTTTTCTTCTGAAGAGTTAATATGATTTTTCTAAGTATAGGACGATACACAAATGTGCCTAAAGGCTATGCATGATTGAATGCTCGATCATGTGCTTGATAAGTATAGGAGATACACTATTGTATGCCTAATAAGAAGGAAAATTCAAAATATGTCAATGCTCCATGTATGGGAGATACACTATTGTATGCCTAATAAGAAGGAAAATTCAAAATATGTTGATGCATGATCATGTGTCGGAGATATATTCTTGTGTATCGTGGATAAATCTGTATTAACATGCATCCATTAGTTTTAGTGCATGAGTTTTGGAACCTTATTACCATACACAATAATGTAAAGGGCATGCATTCTCGTGTATGATATTATTTTTATATTTATATAAATTGAAAAGTGTGTTAAGCTAAGGGTGAATTTTTGGTTTTATAGTAAACACACACCCAAAATTGAGAGCAATAAGAGATTGTGAGTGGACTAAAGCCTTACTGCAACCAAAAGTTAGAGGATAATCATTGAACACCCCTTTCTTATACTAAGAGTTGTGCTAAATTTGAAGGAGGAAAGGTAAACAAGCGTTTATTTGGATTATCGTTATTTAGCTTATTATGATTTCTTCTATTGCATAAACCATCAATTATGTAATATGTGTGATCATGGATATGTACATGTGTGTGTGTCTCTCTCTCTTTCTCTCTATAAATATAGAGAGAGAGACACACACACACACATGTATAGAGAGAGAGAGAGAGAAAGAGAGAAATACAAGCCAAAAGATGGAGATATAATTTTGGTAAGTGGTAATACACGTTGAGTGCATTATTTTATAATATTAGTGTTTGTAATCATGTTAGATGACTTAGTGATGATGGAATTGGCAATCATAGTTAGAAAATAATGAAACCTGTAGTTGTAGAAAACAATGTACGGTTGTATATCTCTAGTGTCATGCCCGTGCATATGCCCTATAAAAGGCAAAGAACTTATGCATGGGTCGTGAGAACATAAGCTTATAAAAAGATGTTTGGTTATGTATTATAAGATACACGCTCATGTATCTATTATAGGCAAATGTCCATATGCATGATTATACACAACTATGTTAATTTTATAAATTTCCTAAGAAAGGATTACAAAGTTGTGCAAGACTATATGACTATGACCAAGGGAAGATCACGCCTCTGTGGAAGTATGGAATGCATACTTGTATGAAGGGAAGACACGATCGTGCATGGCAGTTAAAAGTTACTAATTTAGTCCTAGTGCAAAGATAGAACTAGAGAAGTTCAATTTTGAACAAGATAATGAATCCAAAGGTTTATTAAAGGAATGAACAACACCAAAGGTCTGATAGTGTGAATGATGACACACATCCTGATCAAGGTAAATTAAGGTTGAATTTGAAAAAAATTTAAATTATTTAAATAATAAGGGATAACGATATTTAATCACAGTTATATGCAAAAAAGGTCCAATACTAGATATGTAAATATATTTAATCACAACTGTGTGTGAAGTTTAATTAAATACGGTATGTTAGCTTCAATTGTTGCAAAGATATATAACGATCTAGTTAAATTGTGTGTATAGTTGACTAGATGCTTCAAGTTAATTATAATTATATAAAAAATTAGTTAACATTCTAACCCAACTATGTGCAGAGATAACTAGAACATATGTATGTGTTTGGTTCGATTGAGGCTAATTAGTCACTGACACGAAGTCAAACTTTTAGGCCTTTTACCTTTGGACGCAATAAACATCAAGAATACCATCAATAAGGTTCTCCGAGGAACTATAAGGCATCAACGAGTGTTGCACCACTTGTTGAGCCACTAGTAAATTAATTGGTAGTATCTAAGTTAGTGTAGTAAGTGTAGATTGGCAATAGGTTAGGGACAACTCCACCCAATCTATCAGTTAACAATGAGACATCCGCTGTTAAAGTTAAGAGAGATTATAGATTCAATAGTGGTTGTTGATTGGTTAAAGGTCATGGAAGAAACCCAATCATTTAATTTGAACTCAAGCTATTGAAAAAAATTTAGTTTGATCCCTAACTTGAATGGCTTAGATGCCCTATAAAGTAAAAGTGAAGTCGAGTTGAGTTTAAATAAGAGTTAATTTGAGCTTATCTCAAATCCAGATCATCTAATTTGAACTCAAGCTACTGAACAATAATACCAGAGAAGTGAATTACGGACGAATTTCTTAAACATGAATTGAATTGGAGCTCCATCTAACATTACATTTTTTAGAGGAAGCAATCCAAACTAAATAAACAATTTTGAAGATTGAGAATTTATAGATAGAGAAAGAGAAATGAAATACAAGTATAATGTTATATTTTTGAAAAAAAATGATCATATATAAAAAAATATTAAAAATTATTATATACTTTATAAATTTAATTTTATTATATTACAATAAATAGAAAACTAGCGATAGATGAGAGATTTTAATAAAATCAAATCAATTTTATCAATTAGACTACATTTATATATAAAAAGTTTGTTTATTTATTTTTATAGACTGTTATAACAACATTAATTGAATGATTTTGAAATCTTGAAACGAAAGAAAAATATTTAAAAATATATTTTTGCTGAGATAATAAAAAATCTTTGTATACCCTCTCTTATAAATCGTATATAATTTAGTATGACGTGTATGACATAAATTTCATTTTATAACAGTACAAATTAATACAAAAGTGAAAAGGTGGCCTACATAATTTAACAATGTAATAAATTTAGATATAATAATAATGTAAGTTATTTGACTTGGGCAAAAGTGAGTCTTGCCACGCCTGATAGGCAACACTAATGACGTAACAAATGGAAGAGCATGCAATGCAACTTCAGGGGCAGCGTGAGATGAGGAAGGTTGAATCCTCGAGGAACCATTCTTTGTCATGGCCACCTCCGTCATCATCAGCATCATCAATCTACATTAAACTAACAAGCAAGGCCCACTTCATTCTATATAAACAACGGTCTTCTGATCCTAAATGCTAACTCCACATCTGTCAGTACCTTTGCTTCCGCTTTTGCCTTGTTCTGCTGTTTCATTTAGTGTCATTCACGCTTTCTATTTCATTCCATTGAAGCTTTACTTGTCCTCTTATTTGTTGTTCTAGTTCTTACCTGATTAGTTTTAAGAAATGGCTGACATGTCAGGTCTCACTCTTGACGGGATTAAGAACGAGACTGTTGATTTGGTATGCCTTATTTGCTATCTGAAACCTTTTTTCTTATTTCTTCCACATCTTCTGTTCAGTAAAAATAATAGTTTGTTTCTAAGGGATGAATATTCACTACCAACTTTTGCTTATTTCACTACAGTTGATTAACGATTAGCCTAAATTTTTTTTATTTAATGTTAAAAAACAAGAATAATTAAATTATGTTTGCAGGAGAAAATTCCAATCGGCGAAGTGTTTGAACAGTTGAAATGTACCCCGGAAGGTTTATCCTCAGAGGAGGGGAACAAAAGGATTCAAATCTTTGGACCCAACAAACTAGAAGAGAAAAAGGAAAGCAAAATTCTCAAGTTTTTGGGGTTCATGTGGAATCCGCTCTCATGGGTTATGGAAGCAGCTGCTGTAATGGCCATTGCGTTGGCTAATGGCGGCGGCACGCCCCCAGATTGGCAAGACTTTGTTGGTATTGTTTGCTTGCTGGTCATCAACTCCACAATCAGTTTCATAGAAGAAAACAATGCCGGTAACGCTGCTGCCGCACTTATGGCTGGTCTTGCTCCTAAAACTAAGGTTCGATATTTAGAACTTCGTTGCAATAATTATGTTCATGTGAATAGAGTTTGTTACTGATGTTTTGTAACGGCGTACAGGTTCTCAGAGATGGAAAGTGGAGTGAACAAGAGGCTGCTATTCTGGTTCCAGGAGATATTATCAGCATTAAATTGGGAGATATCATCCCTGCTGATGCACGTTTGCTTGAGGGTGACCCGTTGAAGGTAGATCAATCTGCACTCACTGGAGAATCACTTCCTGTGACCAAGAATCCTGGAGATGAAATTTTCTCTGGTTCAACTTGCAAACAAGGTGAAATTGAAGCTGTGGTTATCGCAACTGGCGTTCATACTTTCTTTGGAAAGGCTGCACATCTTGTGGACAGTACCAACCAAGTTGGACACTTTCAAAAGGTGCTGACTGCCATTGGGAACTTCTGTATCTGCTCCATTGCGACGGGGATGGTGATTGAGATTATCGTTATGTATCCAATCCAACACCGCAAGTATAGAAATGGAATTGACAATCTATTGGTTCTCCTTATTGGTGGCATTCCAATTGCTATGCCTACAGTTTTGTCCGTGACAATGGCTATTGGTTCCCACAAGCTGGCTCAGCAAGGCGCCATCACCAAGCGTATGACTGCAATCGAAGAAATGGCCGGTATGGATGTCCTCTGCAGTGACAAGACAGGAACACTGACCCTTAACAAGCTCAGTGTTGACAAAAACTTGGTTGAGGGGTTCACGAAGGGCGTCGAAAAAGATCATGTACTTCTGCTTGCGGCGAGGGCCTCTAGAATGGAAAATCAAGATGCCATTGATTGTGCTATTGTAGGAATGCTTGCAGATCCAAAGGAGGCTCGAGCCAATATCAGAGAGATGCATTTCTTTCCCTTCAATCCTGTGGACAAGAGGACTGCTCTGACATATATCGACTCTGATGGAAACTGGCATAGAGCAAGCAAAGGTGCCCCTGAGCAGATCTTGAACCTTTGCAACGCAAGAGAAGATGTCAGAAAGAAGGCCCATGCTATCATTGATAAGTTTGCTGAACGTGGGCTTCGATCGTTAGCTGTAGCAAGACAGGTTTCAGCTTAATATCATATATGTGTTTACTGTCTTATTTTGCGCCTTTCCTAGTGGAAAGTGCTCAACGCCTTGTCTTCTTGTTTGCAGGAAGTGCCAGAGAAAAGGAAAGATAGTTCTGGAGGACCATGGCAATTTGTCGGTTTGCTGCCACTCTTTGATCCTCCAAGGCATGATAGTGGTGAAACCATCCGCCAGGCTCTTAATCTTGGTGTCAACGTGAAGATGATTACCGGTATTTGAAATTATTCTTTATAAAACCTGCTAAAGCTGCAGTTCAATTCTTTATATTGATGACCACTCGATCTGTTGACAATGTTCAGGTGATCAACTTGCCATTGCTAAGGAGACTGGCCGAAGGCTTGGGATGGGAACTAACATGTACCCTTCGGCTTCGTTACTTGGCCACGAAAAAGATTCAAACTTAGCCGCTCTTCCTATTGAAGAGTTGATTGAGACTGCTGATGGGTTCGCTGGGGTGTTTCCAGGTGGGTGCTTTCGGTACGGTTTGCTAGCCACAATCACAATGATGGCTGAGCGACGTCTTCTCAGAGTGTCTAAAATTTGATCTCTCTTACTGCAGAGCACAAATATGAAATTGTGAGGAAGTTGCAGGAGATGAAGCATATTTGTGGAATGACTGGAGATGGTGTCAATGATGCCCCTGCACTGAAGAAGGCCGACATTGGTATTGCTGTTGCGGATGCTACCGATGCTGCAAGAGGCGCTTCTGATATCGTTCTCACGGAGCCTGGATTGAGTGTTATTATCCATGCTGTGCTAACAAGCAGAGCGATATTCCAGAGGATGAAAAACTACACAGTCAGATTCTCTCTTCTTTTTCTTCAAATTATGTTTTAAGTCTTCACTTTATACTTATTTGGGTTTCCCTCTTTGTAGATCTATGCAGTCTCAATCACAATTCGTATTGTGGTAAGTACATGGTAGTGGTTTAGTTATACAAACTTGATCAAACAAAAGTACAATGCAGATTGACTTTTCGATTTTTTCTGATTGTGCAGTTCGGTTTCCTCTTTATTGCTTTGATATGGAAGTTCGACTTTTCTCCATTCATGGTCTTGATTATTGCCATTCTAAATGATGGTTTGTCTGAACTGTTTACATTCTTCCTGCTGTGCTTCCGAGGCATGATCTTTCTGAGTTCTGAGACCATAATATTTACATTTTTCAGGCACAATTATGACAATATCAAAGGATAGGGTGAAGCCATCTCCTGTTCCTGACAGCTGGAGACTCAAGGAGATTTTTGCTACAGGAATTTGTTTCGGCAGTTACTTGGCGTTGATGACTATTATATTCTTCTGGGCTATGCATGATACTCATTTCTTTCCAGTAAGAGAGATGACGGTTCAATTTGTCTTTTCATACTTTCAATGAAATATCCAAATTGAGTTTTCATTTTGACTCAACTGACAGTTTCTTTCCTAACAAATGTAGGACACATTTGGCATAAGAGATATAAGCGATGATGATCAGCAAATGATGGCTGCATTGTATCTACAAGTGAGTATTGTGAGCCAGTCTCTAATTTTTGTGACTCGCTCGCGTAGCTGGTCTTATGCTGAACGCCCTGGACTTCTACTGATGTGTGCGTTTGTGATTGCACAAATGGTAAGACTTTCTCGTTGTACTTGCGTTTACAAGAACACATCTTCCGGTTCCCCAAACGCCTAATCACTTTGATCTGTTTTCAGGTAGCAACTCTGATAGCTGTATATGCAAATTGGGGTTTTGCTAGAATTAGAGGTGCTGGTTGGGGATGGGCTGGTGTCGTCTGGATTTATAGTATTATCTTCTACATTCCACTCGATTTTATGAAGTTTGCCATCCGCTACCTCTTGTCTGGGAAGGCCTGGCGCAACTTGCTCGAGAACAAGGTATTCTTTTCAGATTTTTGTCTTGGACATTTATGATTTTCACTATCAGAAATGTTTCTATAGCTGGATCCCTTTACTCAACTTTGTTAATTCTTTTCCAAGTAACAGACTGCGTTCACCACCAAGAAAGATTATGGTAGGGAAGAGAGGGAAGCTCAGTGGGCTCTTGCTCAAAGAACCCTCCATGGACTTCAGCCACCAGAACCCACTAATCTCTTCACAGAAAAAGGTAGCTACAGAGAGTTATCTGAGATTGCAGAGCAGGCCAAGAGACGTGCCGAGATTGCAAGGTATATTGCCGACGAGATCAACCTTCTTATGAACCGATCATTTCCACATAAGTTATTCTTTTCAAAGCAAATCTTGAGAGAATAAGAAGTGACTTCGTTTTGTGTTTGTAGGCTTCGGGAGCTGCACACGCTCAAGGGACATGTAGAGTCGGTCGTGCAGCTGAAGGGGCTGGATATCGAAACAATTCAGCAGCATTACACAGTGTGAAGAAAACCAATAGAAGAAAGTTTCTTAAGAGTGCAAAAAAGGGCAATATTTAAGAGAAGATCTATTTAAGTAGTTACTAAAAAAGTTTGAAGACGAGGAAAGATTTTTATGTATTATAGTTCTCCTGGTCTCTTCGCCTTCTCTTTCCATATAGTTTAAGTCGGTTACTATTTTCCGTGATAGAAGAGGCAATATAGTGTCCACTTGTTATGCAAGCTTTCTAACTTGAATACAGCATCTCCTTTATTCTTCTCCTGTTTTATTTTCATTTTAGTAAAAATTTATGTTGTCTCAGCATGTGCTCAAACCAGTGAGTTCAAATTTAAGTTGTTCTTTTTATAAGAATTCAATATTGAAGTTCTATAATTTTTTTTATGACCCATGAAAATAAACCCAGAGATTTAGGTAAATCAAAAGTTATTGATTTTATCACAGCTTGAATTTTGACATCCTTGGGTGATTTATACTAACTACTAGGTCAAGTCCCTAGGGTCAAAAGTTCTCTAATTTGTTTTTCATATATATATATATATATATATAAAGAGCAATTGAGTTCATATAGCAACAACACATTGAAGAATTTAGACTTGTAATTCAAAGTCAAAGTGTGATTCCCAGCTTTAGTCAACAATCCGTCACCATTTTTATTATTAATTTCCTTTCCAATAAAAGATCTTTTAGCTTGCTTAAATCTTATCCGATTAAATGATACCGTTTTAACCCTTGAATTGGACCATGGTTAGCTTTCCATTATATTGAGAAATTATGTTAAATGATAACCATAATACAAGGTGATGCATACTAGCATAAGTAAGCGAGTTCTCCTATTTCCTTCTTACCTTTTGAGCCCTTCCCTTTTTTCCCACTTTATTATGCCTTTTCTCCAGCGTTTAAGCTTCTTTTTGGTAGCGATCTCTAGCCGATCGACTTCTGGCTGATCATCCTTCCCTATGGCTTCCTTTTTTCGTTTCCATTAACCCTTTTCTTTGGCTCTCATCTTCCTTTATTCTTACGTTCATGGCTTGTGTTTGTGCCTATTTTTGGATACTTTGTGTGCCTCCTTACTAGATTCATCTTCATGATTTTGGCTTCTCGCTTAGAGGCTTCATTTGCTTGGTTCTCCCAACTTGCCTCCTTGCTTGTGGTGGTTGTGTCTCTCTTTTCGTACTAGGGTTTCAGTTTGTTTCTTCCTTATGTGTTTTCCTCCCTCCCCCTTGTGTTGTTCTTTAGTTGCTCTTGTCTTGGGTGGTCTCTAGTGTTGATTAGTATGGCTACTATGGTTAACTATGCTTACTTATTGGTTAGTTTCTAGTATGCGCTAAGAATGTGTTGGTCTTTGGTGTTTTGTTTCTATTGTAGTAAGTTGTGTGTGGTTTTTGTGTGATTGGGTGGTTGGTGTGGTTTGTGTCTTATGTGAGTGTTTATATTGTGTGTTGGTACTCTTTTGGCGTGTTGCATGGCTAAGTCTTTTGTAAATGGTTTTAGTATGAACTTAGAGAGTTGAGAATGTTTTAGGCATGACGAAGAATGGTGCTAAGGCTAGTTTTGAAAGTCTATGTATGAAACCTTAGAAAAAATTATTTAGAGGAAAAAAAATTGTTTTGGATATGTACTTCCCCTCTTCAAATAATAACAAAGATGGAAAAAGATTATGGATATCTTCTAGAAGAACTTGCTTTGAAGGGAGCCAAAAAGTGGGAAACATATGTTATAGGGTTCTTTTCAAGAAAAAGGCCTTCTTAAATCTATGATCAAAAGATTTACAAATTGAATGAGAGGTAACATGGGTTTTTGATGTCACTTCTAATTAGCAAGAAATGGTTATTTTGAAATTTAAAGATGGCGATGACTTAAGTAAAGTTTTGGATAATGATCAATGGTTTATCAAGGGGTCAGTTGTTCTTCATCAGGAAATAAACAAGGAATACTTCAATAGTAGCTGATGAAATCATAACAATAACGGTGTGGGTTAGAATCTACAAGATGTTTTTGAAATTTTAGACTCTGAAGGGTTTTGGTTATATTACCAGTGATATTGGTTATCTTTTGAGGCTTGATTCAGTCACAAAGAGGGTTTCTCACTTGACTTTGTGATGGTCAACATTGAAATGGAGATTGAGAAAGAATTTTTTAATGCCAAAATATCAAACTCCTAAATAGGAAAATTATATAACTCAAGATTGATTATGCTTGGAGACCAATAAAATGTTAGATTTGCAGAATGTATAGTCACGCTAAGGAGGAATAAAAGTCAAGAACTCAAAAGAATGTTTTTGTTGAAAGAAATCTCATAGATACTAGAGAGTAAATGAAAGAAAATAAAAAAGGAAATAACAAAAATTTGAACCAAATTAATGGCGTTAACTTGAAAAACAAAGGGATTAATAAAAGAGAAAAAGAAGTTGGAAGTCATTTGAACAAAAACTAAGAAAATACATTTGTTATTCTGAGAAGAGATGAAATTGAGGAAGAAATCATAACCTTAGTGAATGGTAGCTACGTGGATAATGGAAGGAAGTTTGACCGCCTTATGGAAGATTATGTGCCACCTGAAGGTAGTAATAAGGTTGGCCCTAGTAACAAGAGCAAGTGTCAAGAAAAGGAAACTATAGAAGAAAAGGTAAAAAAAGACAGAAAGATGAGGGAAAGTGATTATATGAAAGAGAAATAAAGAATAAAAAGTGAAAATGAGGATATTTTATTCGAAAATCTATAATGGTTGATGAAGTGGAAATATAGAATCATGGAAGGATAAACAAGAAAAAATAAGCAAAGAACAAAAATGGGAAGAAAAGGGTGAACCACTTGCCTAGTATTAAGATTAATGGTCAGTTTGGCTACTTATAATATTATGGGGCTTAATTCCCTTTTAAAGCAAAAGGAAATTCATAAGTTAATTGGGAATAAATCTTTGGACTTTATTGTTATTTTGGAGGCTAAAGTTAATATCGAAAACTATGAGAAGGTTATAAAGAATACTTATGGGGATTATAGTATGGTAAACATTTTTTATTCCAATCAACGAAATCATATGGATTGCTTGGAATAAAAACATCCTCAATGTTTAGGTAATTGATAGAAAAGATCAATTAATGCATTGTGAAATTGATATCCTTTCTTTTAACATATGGTTTCTTATTACCTTTGTGTATGGTTCGAACAACTATATGGCAAGAAGAACCTTATAGAAGGACATTGTTAGAATTAATGTTAATGCCTATAGCAAGCTATGGGTTGTTTTTAGTGACTTTAATGCGATTAAGAGAAAAGAGGAGAAAATTGGTGGTTTTGATAGTTGGAATACTCATGATGAGGAATTTAATGTCTGTTGTAATGATGCCTATTTGAAAGATATTAGATTTGTGTGCATGCACATGACATAGAGTAATATGAGTAATGGTCCTCATAGAATTACTTATAAGTTAGATAAGTTACTAGTTGGGGAAAATTGGTTGGATACCTTTTCTAACTCGAATGGTATGGTTATTTCGAATAGCATTTCTGATCATTGCCTAATGGTTATTCAGTATGGGGAGAGGGAAAATAGTAAGTGAAGCCTTCTCAAGTTCTTTAACTATTAGATTTGTAGGACCCGTTGTTGTGTGTGTCACTGCTGCTTATTTATTTATTTAATAATAATAATATATTGAAATACCTGGTATACATGATAGGAATCTTATGAAAAGAAAACTGCTACTGATATTTAAAATACACATGCGGAAGTTGGAAAATATATATAACATAATGGTGCGCTGAAATGAAACTTTTATATATATATATATATTATATCACTATACATAACCTGGTCCATCTGCGTCTCGCCAGCACCAAACATACCTGCAATAAAGGAAGAAAGGAAAAGAACGAGTGATAAAATCACCCAATAAGTATTTCCTACTTCCCTCAACCCAAACAAACATCAAGACAAAACACATACCTGGCCTTGGCCTAAATACCCATATATTTCCCTTGGTTAAACATTTGAATATTGTTTATTTTGTATCTCTGAATTGAAATGATGATTCATACTATGAGATTAATGACATGGTATTATGCCATGCAATCATACAATGGACCCTTAGGCCACTTTCTAACAAGCAAACATGTTCACTCACTATATATGAAATAATGTATCCGAAGATACCTGTTGTGCTGATCAGGCTGATGAATACAAGAATTCGACATATTGGTCGTGTAGGCTAAAATAAACTAGCGAAGAGCTAGTAAGCTGAAGTATAACATACCAGTCCTTGGATTAATAAGATGAAACTGAAACGATCTGACCATAATCAGAAGGCTGAAATCCTACAGATACCGTCTCGAGTTCACCCTAAATAATTGATTCGGATATCGGGCTCTGAATACTGAACTCATGCAATTGGATCTCTTAATCTCTTTTTATCTGTTAATGTCTTGACATGTTACGCTATGATATGCTCGTGATACCTTATTTTATCTTATTCCAACTTATTATAAGGTCAAATGGCCATTAGAAAGGTTTCCCATGCTTTATGTTTCATTTCCCATTCATTTTCTAAGTTTTTGCTAGAGCACAGACGTGTAAGATCATACGCACAGTCGTGCATTTTGTGCACATGACCGTGTGTTAACCGTACAATCTGGTCATGCTAGGGTCTGGAATTCTAATGCATTTTTTCATATTTGGTTTACATATGATCGTGCCCCTCAGGCACACGATCGTGACCCCCTCTAAATTCAACCGTGCATAAAACATGCACATGAGCGTGACCCTACAAGTGCAAGGGCACACGTGCATGACCTTGCAAGTGCAAGGGCACACGGGCGTGTGTCTACAAGCGCACGGGTGTACGTCTACGAGCATACGGGCATCTGTCATGCTCTGCTTCAATAAAACATGCCTGAAACTTGTAGAATCCCAACCAAAACTCAATCAATCCACAATTAACACAATCCATGCATTTTTAACACTTCTAATAACATATAACCACACTTCAATTTCATCAGTTATCCACAACCTCATCACCAAGCATCCAAAATATCATTTTAAACGTATAAACATACACATACGCATCAAACAAGTCCAAGGGTGGAAATTCTCATTATCATCACCTTATTCTTATTACCATAACATTCAAATAAAGCACATGAATCACAAATCATGCTAGAAACATATCATATATCATTCATCATCAAATACATGCTGGGAAACTCAAGGAAGAGGCAAGGAAATACTTACCTTCTGCCATGGATGCTCTAATATTTCTCTCTAGCAAAAATTTTACTCTCTTACTGGATTGGGAGCTGTTGGCTGCTGAATATCAACCCTAAGGTTGGGATTCTCTGAAAACAAAAGGAAACTTTGGCTGAAAATGGATAAGGATGGGTGAGGAAGTAATAAAAGTAACTTTCTCTCTTATTTTACAAAGGTGCAAGGGAGTGCAGCCTAAGGTGCATGGGAGTGCATAAAAGAAAATAAAGAAACTTTATTTCCCGCGCTCTACATGAAAGAAACCTCCCAAGGATAATCATGAGTAGGTTACACTAGCTCTAGAAACTTACTAACTCACCCTTAAACTCTTCTAACTCCAAATCTATTGCTAATTCTCACATCTAACCCCAAACTCTAGCCTAAAAGGAATTTCTAGTCCTGGGATGCTACATTCCTTTAATGAACGATCATGGGAATATTGACATTAGAGATAATCCTATGTTTAGGTTGGTGAAAAAGTTGAAGAGTTTGAAAAATAAGTTGATGAAGTTTAATAGAAAGGAGTTACAATGTATTTTGGAAAGGGTAAAGCATGCTAAAGACTTATTTGATAATGTCCAAGCCAAACTTCTTAACATACCTTTTGATGATCGACTTATTAAGGAGATAATGTAGTGACCCCCATTACGGGTCACTGTATGCTATGAAAAAATACTATAAATCATAAATAAAATATACCTGTGACAGAGATCTCTAGAGTAAAAACCCGCTACTGTTATTGCTTTTAAATTTTCTTTGTGTAAACAAAAGTTATAAACATAATTTACTGTAATAGTAGATAGAAAATATTGAACATGTGTGTAAAATCCCTAAGCTACTTATGTATAAAGTATACTACTCATATAGTGTATAATAAAGCATAAGACATACACATATACATGAGAACTGAATAAAAGCATGTGAGCCAAACATGCCATCTGTTACCGAGCCACATCCTAAAAAATTGACAGTTGTCTCGCTCTTGCCCAACCCTCACTAATCACTGACCTACAAGAAAGAAACAAGAAAGAAGAGGTGAGTGACAAAATCACTTAGCAAGCGTTTCCTATCTCAAACACAAGCAGGTCTTACACTTAGCTAGCTACGTGACAAGTCATGTGAAATTCTGCTTTACTGTTTTTTTATTTCTTTATTATCTTTACTTTTTGAAGTGCATCTATTTTATGTATTTTTCTTAGTCTTATTATGCTCTGTTTCTCATGAGATGTTGTACATGGCATGGAATGTATATGCTGATATCATGTGTATGCTGAAAAGCCATAAAACTTGCCCTTGGGCCTGATTTTCTAAAAATGCTTTCTAATATAAAAGTTGTGATTCAAATATCCTGAATATATACATATAATATGTACTAAAAATCGAATCAGAAAATCTGTATTTGAAAATATTACTATGCTGGCCAGACTGATAAATATAAGGATTCGACACCCTGACTGTGTGAGCTCAAATCTTACTGAATCTGTTGATGCACAACTAGCACTCTCTCTAACGAGTTTGGTCAATGACTATGTCCTTTCTAACGGACGTTGATTACTTTTTCTAGCGGACGTTGATTTCCTTCTTTAGCGGGTGTGCGTACTCATAGGTACCTCCTCGTATCCACCCCTAACTAATGTCTAGAACATTGTATAATTATACTTTAAAATCATGCTATCAGATCCTTGGATTTATTTCTAAAAACATTTAATATGACATGTCGTGATCCATGCTGATCATCATGGATGATATATTGTTATATCTTTTTATTACTGAGTTCTGTGTGCTTAGAAATGGCTTAGAGTGGCTTAACTTTGTTTTAACATTCTTTTTCTATCTTTCTTAAGGTGCACGGGCGTATGTCTCTAAGTGCATAAATGTGTGGGAAGGTATACAGAGCCGTGTGCTAATGTGTCCTTAGGCGTGCTAGCTTCTGGAATCATTTAACAAACTTTGGCTAGCCACACGGGCGTGTGGAACCAACACACGGGTGTGCATATAAGGCACAAGACTGTGTCTCACACTACACAGGCGTGTAGCTACCTCAACACACTATCGTGTCTTGCCTATATGAGTGTGTAGAATTAGGACTAAACACACGGGTGTGTGTTTGGATTTTCATACACACACAGATACTATGTAAGGTTGTGTTCATACAGAAATGAGGCCACATGGGCGTGCATTTGTAGGTACATGGTCGTGTACTCAACTCAAATTCTGTAAAAAGCTTCTGAAAACCTAGAAATCCCACTTAAATCTCTTCCAAACTCAACCAAATTAACAATACACACTTAAGGTTGTTGCTAGCATGCATATATTCATAAAAATCATATCTCAATCACACCGCATCTCATAAATAAACATACAACACATGTATATAAGAATATACACATATAATCATGAAATTGGCCATTCAATTATCCAATAAATCATCATCTCAAAGTTCAAGCATGTTTATAAAACTTCAAACAAGCACACAATGGTTCTCAAAAGCTCAAAACAACAAGACATGTTGTGAAACAAAGTGAAAGAGGTAAGGAAACACTTATCTCTAGCCATGAATGCTGGATATTTCTCTCTAGGAGCTTCTAAATCTCTAATTTAGATTTGAGTTGCAGGTAGATCTCTCTCTACCACTCTAGGGTTCACTAGAGCTAAGGAGAAGAAGGAAATGAAAACTTGAAAAGCTGGGAAATGTACGGTTGGGAAATAAAACATATTTATGGCTAAATGACAAGACACACGATCGTGTGCCCTAGACACAAGGTCGTGTGTACAGTGAAAATCTTAATTTTCACTCTCTTTTATGCCATACTTAGAATATTCTTCTAGAATATCCATGTACAAGCCACAAAAGGCTTCTAAAAGACTGTTTTACCCTTGAACCCTCTCAAAACTCTTTTCTATTAAGGAAATATCTCTTTTACCCTGGATTTAGAACCTAAATAGACAGTTCTACCCTTAGGCTATTACATGAAAGGAATTTGTCCAAGGTTTTTAGAAGAATTAGTTAGATAGAGGAGTCCTTTATAAAGCAAAAGTTTAGAATCTAATGAGTCAAAAAGGGTGACCAAAACACAAAGTATTTGTTCAAATGCCTTAAGGGTAGGAGAAACAAAAACTCTATTAGGGGCATTATGGATGACAATGGTGTATTCCTTTAGGATAAGAACCAAATTAGGGATATGTTAGTTAACTACTTTAAAAATATCCTTACTAGTAATGACAATGATTTTTTTCACTCTAATATGCCTAACTTTTCAAGTACAAGGTTCCTAAAAAAGTGGCTAAAGATATGGTTAGAGAGATTATTAAAGAGGAAATTAGGAGTACTATTTTCAATATGGACAACAAAAAAACTCTCAGGCCTAATGATTTTTGGAGTTTTCTTTTTTAAAAGGCCTAGGAGATTATGGGTGATGATGTAATGGAAGCCAAAAAATTCTTCTTCTTTAGTAGGTCTTTACTTAGAAAAGTCAACTACACAATTCTTGTCTTGGTTCCTAAATACGATAATCCTTCCTAAGCTAAGGACTTTAGTCCTATTGCCTGTTGTAATATGATTTATAAGTGCATATCTAAGATCTTGGCCAATAAACTAAAAAGTATTCTTCTAATATGCGTTAGCAATGCCTAGGTGACTTTTTGTGAAAGGTAGGTGTATTGGCGACAATATTATGTTATGTAATGAGTTGTTCAATAATTATCATAGACACACTACTAATAGGATGAGATGTGCTATCAAGATGGACTTGATGAAAACCTATGATATGATTAACTCGGATTTTATGATTACTTTTTTAAAGAACTTAAGAACTCATCCTTCTTTTATCCTTTGGATTGAAGAATGCATAACCATGCTTAAATTCTCCATCTGTATCAATGGTGAACTTAAAGGCTTCTTCTATTCCTTTAGATGTTTAAGGCAAGATGACCCTATCTCCCTTATCTTTTTATCATTATCATATAAGTTTTTTTCTCAAATTATAAGGGATAAGGTTAACAAGGACAACTTTGATTACCACTAGAAGTGTAAAGGGAATAAGATCACGCATTTGTTCTTCATAGATGACTTATTCTTGTTTTACAAAGTAGACAAAAAATTAGTAAGTACTTTAAGATTGTATTAAAAGAAATTAAAAAATGGTCTAGATTGAATGCCCATAGAGTGAAGAGCAGTTTATTCTTATTTGGTGTTATAGAGGAAGAAAAGACTAAGCTCATTAATATTCTTTGCTTTAAAAAAGGTCTAATCCTTTTTAGATACCTTAATGTCCCTTTGGTGACCTTTAAACTTTTTAAAAAGGATTGAAAACCCTTCGTAAATAAGATCCTTGCTCATATTATCTTATAGAAAAGTTGACATTTATCTTATATGGGAATGCTTGTACTTATCAAGGTTATGTTTTTTAGCCTTCAGAATTTTTTTATCAACCCATTTCTTTCTCTCTAATAAGATTCTTAAAACCATTGATTCAAAGCTAAGGAATTTTTTTTAAAGTAAAGGAAAGATCAATCTTGGTAATGCTAAATTTATGTGAAATTGTAAGAAAGAGGGCTTGGGTTTGAGAATTAGTAAGGATTGTAATAAAGTTACAATGTCTGAGCACTTATAGAACATCAATCAAGTTAATAGTCCTTCTATTTAGGTTGAGTAGATTAAGAAGAATAGAATAAAAAGGAAGAGCATTTGGTACATTCAAAGCATGAGTAATAGCCCTTATTTGTGGAAGAAACTTTTCAAGATTAAGGATGACATTCACACTAAAATCAAATATGAAATTGGGATTGATGAGTTTACTCTCTTCTAAAGGTATAATTGACATCCTTTGGGTCTATTGATGGAAAAAGTTAGAGGTCATTTATTACTTAGGTTCAAGAAAGTTACCAAAAACAAAGATATTATTAAAATAGGAATTAGAAATGGTACAGGGCTAATTCAAAAGAGTTGATCGAAATCAAAAGAGTAAGTATTAATAGACCTAGGAAAAGAAGTGATATGATAGTCTGGTGCTGCAATCCTAACAGAGAATTTACTATCAACTTAGCTTAAAATGAGTTTATAAATAAAAAAAGGGAAAGTTGAGTAGGATCACCTAATATGGAATAAGAAATTCATCTCTCGGTATGCCATCACTTTTTGGCTCTCCTTGAAGAAAAGGTTAAACATAAGGGATATACTACAAAAGTATAACATTTGCTCCAATTTTACTAGTGTTTTATGTAATATGCATGATGAAAACATAGATCATCTATTTTTTCAATGCACTTATATTTATTATATTTGGAGCCACATCCTAAACATGAGCAACCTTAGTTACGAGGGACAAGCTGGAGTAGGTACATAGAAGAGATAGCCAAAGAATAGAAAGGGAACACTTTTATACGCACTATAATTAGGATGAACTTAAGAGTCATAGGCTATTCCATTTAGAGAGAAAGGAATAATAGGATCTTTAATAGAGGCTCTACTACCAAAGAGAGGATGTTTCTAGCCATTAAAAATATTTTAAGGGATAAAAAGACTGATTTGAATAATTTCCAGCCAAATAATCAAAATTCACATATTACTTTCGCTTGGAGTCTCCCTAGGAATATTTTTAAATCATTTCAAGGAAATGGGTAGAAGAGGAAAATGGAAGTGCTACAACCCTTGTACTTTATTAGAGAGAATGATGGGGAATGGAAGAAAAAATGAGAGATTTTTTTTAGTAGTTAATTTCTTTTTTGTAGGATCTCCTATTTTGTTGATTCTTATTCAACAATATTGTAGTGCTCTAGCCTTCACCTATGGAATTATCTTCAAGGTTTTTTAACATTGGGGTTATGGATTATAACTAGATTATGTTTATCATTTTTGCATGTATATAGTTGGTAAAGGCTTGGATATTTTCGATTAAGGTTGTGGGTCTCTCTATGTTCTTGATTTCTCTTTTGGCAAAAATTGAGATAGGCTCTCAAAAAGCATGGATTAAGTTTTTCTCTTTGTTTTAGCTTTTTTCCTTTCTTTATGAGTAAGTCTTTTGCTGCGCTTAGGTTGTTTCAGGCTTTTCTAATGTTTTTTAGTTATATAAATTTTTTAATTACAAAAAAAAAACATGAGGTTATAGGCTTTCATGCTTACAAGAATCTGAATAAAAGAAACTAGGCTACTCCTTTATCATTTAGGCATGGAAACGAGGCTCGAAAATACATAAGGCTAACCTACTTGCTCCTTTATGGTGATCTTCATTAGGCAATTAGCTTAGCAATAACTTGTGTAGTGATGACTACAAGGAAAGGGAAGGAAATCATGAGGTTAGTTAAGGTTACTTGCAATTACATGAATTATTTGGTAAGTTTGGATAAGTTTATAAAGAATAATAATGATAGAGGTAGCATAGGTGATCTTTCAAATAATTAGGTAGAGGATACCTTTGAGTGGTTTAAGAATTGTCTTGATGGTATATATAAGCTTATCTCTAAGTGCAATTATATGAATGATAAGCAAGGTGGTTAGAAAATTTTAGTAAATTGTATGCACTATATACATGTACTATACATGTAGAACAATATTTTTTTTTACATGATTTATATTTGTTATGCACAAGGGTATTATGGAATGCTACTGCATGCATTTACTCTTGGGGAAGGCTACTGACAAATGCTCGCAAATTAAAGATTATGGAAGGGGGAGCTGCTTGAAATGCATTGTGATTAATCATGCTTAGGAGAAAGATATGGCTAAGAAAAACATAAAAAGTGGCCATTGGACCTTCTCATGGATTACATGCATAATTATATATGTTGAATCCAATTATTCACAAATTACTATAAATAATTACATGCAATAATGAGTGCATTTATTCTTTTTGCAATTAGATTTTAGGATTTGAGTACACAGGCAATAAGTTGTAAACTACTTAGGATTGTTAGCTTTAAAATTGGCTAATTAGTCATATGAAAATTTAGGTTACGTCGCATCTTCTTGGGTTAGTGCATGGCTAGGTGGATTGGTTAGGTTGTGGAGCTAGATAAGGATAAATTGTCTAATATGGTTTTAGGCTACATTGTATTCTTCTTGGGCTGGAAGTTTCTTAAAGGGATTTGATTTTGCTAGGGATTATTTGTTTCAAATTAGGCCAGAATCTTGGACTTGGCCCTCATTAAGATGATTAATCTTAAGGCTACTATTTTATGGGCTAAGCAGCCTTTTGGGCATACAAAAGGTATAAGCTACTATATAAGTTAGGCTTTTATATTTTATAGTCCAAGCTTGTCCAAGAGGCTTGCTTGGTTGGCTACTTAGTCTTTGGATTGTGTACTAAAACGATGGGTCGTAGAATTAAGAATGCTATTTCTTGTTAGGTTTGCAAAGTTAGGATAGGTTGGTAGAAAATAAAGGAAACTATTCTCATGACTATGTAAATTGGGCGTAAATAATTTATGTGGATAGATTTTCTTTTATTTGGTTGCAAATCCATTCTTTGTAAATTTATTCTTAGTCTTAAGGATTTTTTTGTTTATAAATAGATATGGGAGGCCTTGGCTTGTCTTATTGTCCCTTGTCCCCTCTTAAGTGTTATTTACGTAGTAACCTAGTAGACCTTTAAGAGGTTGACACAGGTTATGTTTTGTTATGCCACTCTTTCTAGGTGGTTTTAGGTACAACAGTTAGGTTGTGTAGGGTTTCCCTTTTTTTGGTTCTTTACGTATACTTCAATTAATCATACCCTTGCGTTGGAAGCTACATCTCGTCTTCTTTCAAAAAGGTTTGGAAAGTTTGTATACGAAATGTAGAACTAGTATTTTTGTAGATACTGTCAAGGTAGCATTGTGGAGCTTGAGAAAATAGAGGAGCTTATGTTTAAGGAATGCCTTACTTTAGCTCCAAATTATTAGAGTGAAAGTATGCACAAAAAAGTAGTACATCGAATCTAGGAGACTAGGCTGCATGAATATGAATAAACACAATAAAATGAATAAAAGACGAATAGTTTTTTATATGGCTAACCCAAAAAGATTAATAGCCTATGTCTATTTATTATCTCAACAATGCAAGGTCATAAAGTAAGCAAAAAAATAAAAGTGTTGCCAAGTCTCTTTAAGTTAATATCAGATTATGTTTTTCCTTTCCTATTATTTTGTATTTATATTAATGAGAGTCAGGATTATATAAGTTTAGGATAATACAATGGCTAATGGCATGATAATTGTTGTCATGGTCCTAATTAAGGCTAGATTCAAATCGAGTTAGCTTGAGCTCAATTGTCAACTTAGCTTAATCAAATTTAACATGAACAACCATGGCTTAAGCTTGAGTCATGATTCCAAAATTATTGAGTTCGAATTACAGGAGTTAAACTCAACTCTTACTTAAACTAAAAAAAAAAATTAATTACAAAAAATTATTTTTTAATGTATATTTTTCTAATAAAACAACATTGAAGACAATTGAAATATGATTAAAAAAATGAAAAGATTAAACCTATTTATAATGGATGGGGTGAGTGGTTGATATTCCTCTCACCTAATATGGGAAACTAGAAATTAGATTGAATGCCTATTTATAGTGGGTGAAATGAGTTGATGAAAATGCATGGTTATAATATGAGAGGAATATCAACCATTCACTTTATCTATACAAAAGTGTCACATTATAAAGATATATTTTAAACAACTAACTTGACCAACTATAAATAAGCACTCATTTTACAAAGTACATTACCACTTGCATATTTTCTATTAGCATTAATGGGGAACTTGAAGGTTTTTTCAAAAGTTCTAGAGGCCCTAAACAAGGTGACTCCATCTCTCTCTATCTTTTTGTGATTGCTATGGAAATCCTTTCTAGAATTAATATAAAAAAAAAAGGTTGCGAGAATACTACTGGAAATGTAAGGCTGATAGGACAAATCTATTAGGACTTTTAAAAATGCTTTTGATGAGTTTTAGAATTGGTCTGGTTTGAGGGCTAATAGGACAAAGAGTCATATTTTCTTATGTAGAGTGTTAGAGTTTGACAAAGAAAAGCTTGCTGAAATCCTTTGATTTGAGATTGGTAACATCTCATTTAAATACCTTGGGGTTCCTTCGGTTTTGTTTAAGCTCACTGAAGAGGATTGTAAACCTCTAGTGAGCGAAATCTTGGCTCGTATCTTATCTTGGAAGAATAAATGCTTGTCTTATATTGGTATGCTTATGCTTATTAGAGCCATCCTTTTTACATATAGGTGTTTTGGGTTTCTTATTTCTTCCTTCCTAGTAAAGTGCTTAAGGAAATTGATTATAAGCTTATGAACTTTTTTCTAGGGTAGGGTGGGGTGGATTCTAATAAGGGGAAGGCTAAAGTGGCTTGGGAAGAGGTTTGTCGGCCTTATGCCAAAGGTGGCCTTAGATTAAAGCTAAGTAGAGAATGGAATGAGGTAATTGTAGCCAAACATTTGTGGAATCTTACCCAAGCCAATAGGCAATCTATCTAAGCTGATTGGGTTAAGAAAAATATAATCAAGGGTAGAAGCTTATGGGATATAACATGTGTTAATGATAGCCTTTGGTGGTGGAAGAAAATTCTAAGGATTAGGAATGACATTCAGGACAAAGTTATCCACTTAATTGGCAATGAAGAGCATATGCATATTTAGTGGGATAATTAGCATCCTTTTGGTACCTTAACAGTCAAATTTGGAGAGATGATCATCAACAACTTGGGAATGGGTAGAAATCGGGGATGAGGTAGGTACTATCAAGAGATTGTTAAGGAATTCATAGACAACTCCCTTAGGTCTACTATGGTCATGTTAATTCTATGAGCCATTATTTATTTCATTTAGCACGAGAGAAACAATAGAGTCTATTTTAAATTATCTAATCCCAAAAAGCGTATTTATGCCCTTGTTATGACAATCATAAGGGATAAAGAGGTCGAATTATCAAATTTCGTTCTATTAAGCCAAAATGAATTTGTTACATCCAACTAGTCTCTCCCTCACAAAATACTCAAACTTAGAAATGTGGCTTAAGTATTCCTTGGAGTCTTTGGTTTGGTTTGGGGATATTATGTGAAAGGTGAGAGTGACCCTGAGAGTTCCCACAGTTTTCATATATTATAGGATGTATTTTGAAAATAAAGCAGGTGTAAAATTTCTTACTAATAAGTTGGTTATTTTGTAAGACCATTATTTTGGCTTATCATTATTTTAACTGGTGGTTCTATCCTTGGTAGGTAACCATAGCATTTCTTTTATTAGGTTGTGGCTTCGTACATCTTCCTCCGCTATGATTTAATAGACTTTTACCCATTATGCTTTTGAAGATCAAATTTAGGTTGTTATTTACACGGTGGGTAGATTTTTCTCTCATGGTTTGGCATGGTTTCTCTTCTCATCCTGAATTATTACTTCCCAAGGTTTTTCAATAGAGGTAAGAGATCATTAAAATGTTTTGCGGAAAAATACACATGTAGGACATGTTCGGCTTGCCTTAGACCGTTGAAAGGTTACACTTTTCAGCTTTTGTTATGATAAAACTCGTATTGACTATTCATCGATAGTGTTCCATGAACAGTAAATTCTGGGTTTTGATAGATTTTGTGGCTATTTTGTTCCAGTTTTTTGACAGTTGATTCACATGGAATTATGCTAGCTATGTTTCCTAGAATTTTATCAAAGTGTTATACATAATTTAGACTGGTGAAGGAAAAGAAAAGAGGATGAAATTAGCTTGTTTCAATGCTATTTTTAGGTATCTCTTTTGCCTGGCTGTTAGTAATGTTTCAATTACGATAGCCTGGTTTTGTGTGGTTTGGGGACTTCGGGGCAAGCATTTTAGGAGGAGCAGCTGTGGGGAGCACAGGGTGCTCTTTTTCCTTAACAACTGAACCAATGTTCGAGTATACTTACGTTGAAGAGGGGCTAGTGTGGTATTTTTTATCAGCAAAATAAGGATTATAAAACTAAGTTTCTTAACATTGGCAGCTACGGTAATGGTACTCATCAGTTGGGTCATGATTCTGATAATTGTTTTAGGCAAAATATGGATGGTTTTGGCAAGGACAAGAGCAAATCAAGGCTAATTAATAAGTAAAAAACTCTTTGGCATTTTTTGGGCTTTCCTTGGTCTTGGTTACTTTGGCTTATGGTGGCAAAGAGATTGCATTTGGTTACTTAGGCTCATGACTGAGACTAGCTACTAGGAAGCATGGGCATTACCTTTTGGGTTCTTAGGCTATTTATTATTAACTTTGTAAAGTATTATATAGATATTACTATAGGTTTAACTTTAGCTTGGGTATATAGAAATAATCCTAGAGTTGCTTTCTGTTATTTGTTTTAAATGTTCTTAGGCAAATGTATAGATACTACCTAGCTCCTCTCGTGTTTAGGGTGTTTATTGGCTTTTCTTGCACTTTATCTTTACTAGAGATAAAAGAGGCCCACAAGAGGGGCCTTTGAGGGTCGTTCTTGGGTTAGATGTTTGGTTGTGTGAAGTTCAACTAGTTGCAGTTAGCTGAACTTGGGTTGTTTTTTTTTTTTTTTTTTTTTTTTGTTCTTTTATTAATTATTTATTTACTAAAAAAAAACACTCAATTGAATTCCTAGTATCCCATATTAGGTGAAAGGAACATCAATCATTCACCTCACCCATAATAAATAATCTCATTATGCCTCATCAAATTTCAACTTCCTTTCATGTTTTTTTAATTCAGAAAAATGAATTTTAAAAAATAATAATTAATAATCTAATAAACAGCCAAACTCGAATCAAACTCGAGCCAAACTCGAGCTTGACTTTTCATATCAAGCTTGAGCTTGAACTTGAACTTGACTTTGTGAAACTTGTTAAGCTCAAGCCTAGTCAACCCAAACTTGAGCAAGCTCGAGCTCGAGTCAACTAGACTCAAATCTACCTCTAGTCTTGATATGGTAAAAGACCAATTGCACTTCAATTTAGATTACTAAATATAAGGAGGAAAATTCCTTGACAATAAGACACACTTATTTAATGTCATATAATGATACGGACTCATAGTCTCGAAGACTGTCAATTCCAAATTGAACATTACTTAAGAAAGCTAAAACTTGTTTTTGTTTGTTTTGATTCAATTGAATTGAAATCTTATAAGAGCAAAGCCTATAAAACCTTAACCTAGATCTATCAGATCAAAACCTATACAAACTAAGTCTATAGAACCCAAACCTTTAAAACTACAAGCATGACTAAGTCTTGTAGAGTTTGTTCGATTTAATTCGGAGCACAAGGATAAACATTTACAAAGAGATCGCCATCTGTTTAAATCAAATTTGTATATTCATCATAAAAAATTGTTTTTGAAAATAATACAAGTCTATTCATAGCGTAGGGTTTAATCCTTCATTGATTAGGATTTAAAATTGAATTACAAAAACCAAAAACTAAGTAAAAAAAAAAAATAGATAATACGTGCCAATCACATAGTGTTATGCGTCGTGTTACGGTGTCGTACCTCAATGTGTCACTTTTGGAAAATACAACAACATTAAACATACAACACATGTAAAAGCCATCAAACAAACATGAAACAGTAAAATAAGTTTAGTTAAGCTTACATAATGCATCATACACACAGCCTAGTATGGCATGTCATACAGAGTTTTCAAAAAGGGATCCAAAGATCTGAATCCATGTTTTCAATTAAAAAAAATATAGAGTTCAAGGGTGAATACGAGGGGGCACTTGTGAGTTTCAGTACACCTGTTGCATTAGGAGCTATATGCTCATTACTAACCCTATGTATCGGTATATGTCAAGGTGCTCAGTTAGTAGATTATAGGTTTCCTGATATGAGGATCATATGCAGTTATAACACGAGACGCTCAGTTTAGTATATAGGCCAAGGCCTAAGTATCAAATTCAGAGGCATCACATGACCTATACAGTTTATGACGCGTATTTGCAAGGAAACTCATACGGCCAAGGTGCCGAATCCCTGTATCATCAGTTTACGCAGCATAGCAGGTACCCCAGGGTACATAGTTTTCAGCATAGCTTTCAGATCAGTTTTCATATGAGATTTTTAGATATGGGATCCCAGTATCCAACAACGGTTTTTAGTAAATGTTTTCAGAAAGCTATTTTCAGCATACAGGCCCAGGTCTAGCTATGTTTTCAGTATATTTCATAGCATGTCATTATTATATGACATATCAGCATATCATTCAGAGAATGATAAGATCAGTAAGAGAAATGAAACAATAAAAGAGAAAAGAAAATGAATATCAGAAAGAAAGCTTAGTGAGTCAAGTTAGACCGTTTGGATGTCTCTTCATTCTAGGTTGTTTACGTATACGTATATACGTATTTACGACCCAGCATGAGACAGTATCCACTTAGTAATTGAACTAAAGAAGAATATTTTATTAGAACATAAAAAGTCACGTAATAATACGTGAATTTCAGAAAACAAATAATAGAACAGAACAGTAAAGAAATGAACAACAAGAATAAAAAGCTTAACAGCTAAATAAAAGAATGATGACACGTGAGAACCAATTTGGTTTCCTCCCGTGTATAAGTCTGTTTTTGTATAAGATGACGTGGCAGTCCTCCGAGGAGGATTGGGTTAGGGTTAGAGATAGGAAGCGTTTACTGAGTGAATATATCACTCACTCCCTACTTTCCTTTCTCTTGCAGGTCAGTATTTTGGGGGCTGGGAAGAGGAGTTGGCTACCGTCTGGGATCCATTATGCTTCAGTTTTTGCAGCATGCATTGGTTTGCATGCTTGTACAGTTTTAATTGCATGTAAATGTTCATGTTTTTTTTTTTCGCACACACACTTTTATTATAATATAGTTTTGGGCATGTATATGTATATGTATACATTTGCACCAAATGATTTCCATTGCGATATTTCAGTTTAGTTTAGGTATTCTGGTTGGGTATTATTGACCATATTTTCTTCTTTATTTAATATTATATTTTCATTTAATTATAGAACAGCAGTAAACAGTAATACCCAGTTGGAGTGTCTACATAAATCAAAAGATGCATGAATAAAACTAAATGGAAATTTCATTAAGTGTATATCAACTAGATATGACTTTTCAAACATGATTCCAACTACCAAGATATTGTATGTTTTAGTTGATCTCTTTTTTTTATTCAATATTGTTTTTTTTCTCATAATATGTAAAAAGTATTCAAGATTCAATGAATTTTTTTCTATTTTTTATCTTATTTTTCCCTAATCGAATTCAAACAATAATTTAATAGCGCATAAACTGTAGCTAGGATAAAAGTTCTGAATATTTTATTTATATGTCGTACGAACAATCAAATGAATACACATATGATCATAAGAAAAACAAAAACACATATTAGAACAAGATCAAAGATTTTGAATTTTTTTTCAATACATGAAAGGAAACAAACAATGAATATACAAATATGATTACAAAAAGAAATACGAGTAAAACAAGAACAAAGATGGAATGAAACAAAAATATGAACAAGAACACAAATTTTGAATTTTTTTTTTTTTTTTTTTTTTTTGAGTATGAAGCAAAAAAATAACACAAATGAGATAAACAAATGATAGATTAAAAAAAAAAAAAAAAACCTGACTAGAGTTCTAATACCACTTGATATGGACTTGTAGTCTCGATGACTGTTAACCCAAAATTGAATATTGCCCAAAAAAGTTAGAAATGGTTTTTCTGTGGTTTTTTGGTTTGATTGAATTGAAACTAATGTGTTTCAAATCATCCAAGTGACTAAGCAAGACTAGGCATACTTTGGCAAACTAAGATTCAAGTAAAACACTTAAGAATACCATAAATAGGAGCCATGAGAACAAGTAAGACAAGTATGTGTAATGTTTATCAATGTATTTGGATGAATTTTGAGTATTCCAGCCCTCTTAAATGGCAATCCAAAGAATCCAAATTCATCAAATAGATTTATACCAAGTTCAAAAGGAAAAGTGCAAGTAAATTACATAAAGGAGAACAAAAAAGAGGAAGGCAAAATTCTACCTGCCTTACATGACACCACGACACCGTGTTTGGGCAGCACAACACCATGTTTTTGCTTGAAACCTACTTCCCAACACTATAACAGCCTATCATAATGCCTAAATTCTGCCCAGCAACAAAATTCCTTACTTCTCTATGTTTTCTTTAATGTTATTTTGAATCTAAGCTTCTCCAATTAACTTGCAATGAACCCTAATGAATTCATTCAATCCATTAACAATATTTGGTGCAAATAACTCTTAATTCAAGGACCAATTCATCAATTTAAAGATCAAGCACAAAGGCATTCTAATTCAAGAAGGGTTGATGTGAATACTAGCAACTATGCATGCAAACTAACTTTATTTTATACTTGTTTATACTTAATTATATATTACAATTAGTCGTAGGTGAATTTAGTTACTTGGTTATTTTGACAATTCATTTTTTATTTAAGTGTGATACTGCTATATATATATATATATTATTCATACATTTACGGAAGCTTAATCACATATATGTTCATACATTTGTAGAAGCAAAAACACATAATATATACTAAAAAAAAGAACCTTTTTTTTTATTACTTATGCATAAAATGGTTGCAAAAACATGACATGTGTATATTGTTCTCGAAACCCAAGTCATGTTACTCATGAAGTACAAGTTGGACAACTATAGATGAAAATGCATGGCTTGATATCCTACTCATAGCCATCTCATAACACTACCCTCAGTAGCGCAAAACTTAACCTATAAGGAAAGAAGTTTTAGAATGAGTGATAAGTCACTTAGTAAGCACAATATAACTTAGCATAAACAATACTAACCTTCAAGTATTAGTATTTTAAGTTATTTCTTATCTTATGTTCTTTATTCTTATTATTCTTACTTTATCTTTCCTCTTAGTCATGTCATGTCATGTATGTCATGGTATAAAACATGCTATAAACCATGACTTAGACCCAAAGGCTTCCTTTCTTAAAATTCATTTCCTTGAAAACTCATAATCAATCCAAAGATTCTGTCATAAAACATGTCATAATGATTTGAATATCTCATTATAAATTTATCTTAAAAGCTCTCTTTCATAAAAATCATTCATAAAAAATATTCATATTGATCGAACTAATAAGCACACAGAGTTGGCACTCCGACCTTATGAGTTCAACTAATGCATGACTAGAATTCTCTCTAATAAGCTTGGTTAATAATCATGTCCTCTTTAACGAATACTGGTTTTCCTATATAATGGGTGTGTGAACCCACAAATACCCCATCATATTCAGCCTTTCAAAGATGTCTCACAAATGCTCCTTTGTATTTGCCCTTTAAAGGATGTCTAGAACAATGGATTTTTTTTTTTTACTTTTAAAACATGCACATGTAAAATATTTTCTTGCTTTTTAAAACACTTTTTCAACATGTAATGTCATGTAATGCTTCTCATACCTTAAATTTTATTATTCCTTTGGATTTTATTCAGACTTCTCTTAGTACTTATTTATTTTCTTATTATCTTTTATTTTTTACTTATTAACCTTATAATTCTATTTTTTTCTTAATTCTAAATAATTTTTCATTAGTTTCTTTTATTTATTACTTACCTTAATTCATCATGAAAATAGTTAATTCCTTAATTAATTTTTTATATTGTACATGTTGCACAGTCATGCACCGTAAGGTTGTACGATCATGTTCTCCCCAAGTTCCACAACACACATGGAAGGTATGGCCCATGCAGCTTATTTTCCGCACGATTGTGCTACAGTTGACCAAAACTAAAAGGGAGATGGGAGCATTTGAATTCGATGAGGTCGTGCAACCCAGAAATTTGTACACGCCCGCTTTCTAACTTTCCTTTCACAATATCAAATAAGCTAAAAGCTTTGAAAGTGAGAAAGCAGTCCATTGAATGGACAAGGCCGTATACCTCTGGATAAGGCTTATCTAGCTCTTTTTCAAAGTGTAGCGTAGCTCTCCTCTCAGTTTAAGGAGGGTCCTCCTCTCCTAAAGCTAAAGCCATAAGCATATTTTTCTTAATATATTTCAATAGAATATGTTTTCCGTAAGGATCTTCAAGGAAAACCATCAACAAAACAACAACTATACTACATACTTACGCATATGTAACATGCACGACCATGATGATGCAAAATATGACCATATGTTCATATGGCATCTTGCATGCAAGGTCATGTTGTACATTTTACCACCATAAATCTTGGCCAAACAACCACAAATCTTCGAGAATTTAAGCATTCAAATCCCATACGATTCATACAACAACATCACATCATCAATATCATTCATATACATCTAAAATCTTTAACATATAGCGTTAAATCATCATCAAATGGATCTAATCTCCTTCACATCAATTTAGGGACATATAAATCCTAAACATGTTTTTATAGCTTTATAGCATTATAGATCAAACAATTATCATCACAATCATGTAAAACAAAAGCAAATACATACTTGGAAGCAACCTCTAACATATTATACATACCTAAACATAGATCTCAAGAAAATTAACTTAAATCTACACAATTTAGAGATAATAATCCAAAATCATCATAATATTATTCATCATCATCATCAATTCACATTAATTAAACATTAATCAACACAAATTCATGCTTTATCAATCGATCATTGAAATCAAACATCACAGTAGTGATATCAAATAGATAAAGATTAAGAAATGGTTATTTCAAAACTGATTAATACATTTCTCTCTAGATCTTTCTCTAATTACAAATCATATCTTAGCTTGCTTTTTCTCTCTCTCTGCTTTTTAATAAGTCTTCTCTAAAGTACTCAAGAAGGAAACAAATGAACTTATGCCAAAATTTGAAACAAAACACAACCTTACCAAAACGTTATTACGCATAATTGTGTAAACAAGACATAATTTTCATGTCTTTCTGTGTTGTGCATTGGTGGCTCCTAAAGTTGACACATGTATAAGCCAAATAAAGCCTCTAAATGATTATTATACCCTTAAAAACTCACTTACCTCGATTTTTAAATATAAAATTTACTCTTATTTAACAACTTCTACCCTAATTTACCATTTTGGAACTTAGGCCTTTACAACTTTCCCTCTCCTATAAAATTACACCCCTAAAATTACCTTAACAAGTCTAGAAACCTCTATCTAATTCTGACTCTACCTTTCAAGTCATCTTCTTATACCTCTAATTTCTCTGTAATACCTTCACCAAATAAATCTTTTTATTCCTTAAGGTTTTAACTTAGCAATCCAAAATCTAAATTGTTCGCTCCTAATAACTCAAATCGTCTGCTAAATCCAAATCTTGAACCTCAAGCACATAAGAAACATCCCCAACATACCTCCTTAACAATGAAACATGGAAGATATTATGGATATGATCCATATTGGCAAGCAAGCCTAATTTGTAAGCTATACTCACTATTTTCCCTTTCTTACCAAATTTAACCATATGCTTATGTAGAACAACTCTTAAAAACATTGTATCTCAAACCTTAAACTTTATCTCCTTCTGTTTCTTATCAACATGACTCTTCTATCAATCTTGGGCCTACCTTATAAATTGTCTAATCATCTAAATTTGATCAATCATCTTTTGAGTCATTTCAAGATCTATAATAGCCTTTAAAGAATCTGTCTCACCAATCTCATCCTTATGCAAAAGTGATCTACATCTCTTACCATGTAAAGCCTCATATAAAGTCACCTAAATAGTCAATTGATAACTATTATTATATGTAAACTCTATTAATGGTAGCAACTCAACCCACTCGATCTGTGGTTTATGTAATTAGCCCTTAATGTGTCTTTCAATATCTAATTAGTCTCTTTAGTCTATTTATCAATTTTTGGATGTATGTAGTGCTAAAACATAATCTGGTGTCTAAAGACCTTTATAAACTACCCTAGAAAGCTGACATAAACCTCAAATCTCTATCTAAAATAATCACCCTAAGAATCCCATGCAACTTGACTATCTCTCTGACATAAATTTGTCAGTCATCTCTTCTTTTGCTTATGTGAGATTGAAGGTGTGATTCTAGAAAAAATATTTTTTCTTTCTTTGTTCAGTTATCATTTATCTGTTATTTTCTATTTATTCTACTATTTTTATTACTTTTATTTTTTGTACAGGCGTGCGCGTGGTTGTATGTCTTGTCGTGTTAGCTTCTGTGATTTTCTTATTAAGGTTTGGCTTGCCATACATACGCATGCTTTAAGACGTATGGCAAATATGCCATACACACGATCGTGGCCCTTACATACACTGGCATGTAGACTCAACTCACCATATGGTTATGACCTCTATAGACACAATCATGTGAAATTAGGAAAAGCACACAATCATAACCCAGTTGTGCATGGTCGTATGCTTAAAGGCACTAGTACATTGGCCTCAATCGTGCATGCACTATACGATCATAGCCATAACACATAAAAATGTTCTAAGCATGCTTCTACCTTCAAAATGTCTTTTATCTCATCATCATCTACCTCAAGATCATACTTATGAAACTAGAAATATAGTTCTATCACTGATCAAACTCATACAAGAAGATACAATCTATGGAAACTGAAAAGAGCCAAACCAAGTTTACTTCTTGATTCCTCTCATTACCTGTTTATCACTTCAATTAGCGTAAAATCAAAGGTCCAATCTACCCTAAGTAAGGTTAATACCAACTGAGTCATCAAGGGCCCATTAGTTTACAACCTAGACTCTAAAGAACCCTTACATACGAAGGCTTAACTCTTTTGTGTCAATTTAGGAGTATATAGAGTCATATCATGAAAATTTCAATAAAGCAATGTTTTTAGAAGTTTTCCTTCGATAAAGACCACTTGAAGAAATAATCAATGAAATCTTAATATTATGAAACAAGACATAATTCAAAATGGGTATACAAAACTCAAGACTTCATGCATAAGAAGTTGACTCAGTCAATCACACATAATAGGGTTTTAGGGATTAACTTATATAAGCAACTACATGGGTTAGACTCGAGTAAAGTTATAGGCTACCATAAGTAAGAATCATAGGTTTTTTTATACCCAAAAGGTAAGTACCAATAGCTGATGTTCAAGACAGATAACTTTTAAGCCAAATAGGCTTTTAGTGGATGTCTAGCTTGTCATCAGGTGTAAAAAGGACAAGCAATGTTTAGTGTGTGTGAAGTGTATTGTAATGTAAAGGAATCTTTCAAACACAGAAAACATTATCAAATGAACCATATCAAAATCGACTTTTTACATATTCCCTAGTAGAGTTACGAGAGTTTTGATAGGTTTTTGTCGTGTCAAGCTAGGTAAGACTTGTCAATCTTATCTAATCACCCTATTATGGCCAAAATGAGTATACAAAATAGGTTTTTAGCCCATCGTAGAGTTTGTTTGGAGTCGCAACCCAAGGATTTCCATAGAACCCAAACCATCACCACATGTACAATAAAAGATCAGAAAGTTAAGTATAACAGTAGGAAAGTGTTAGACACCTAAGCCAACCAGCTCAAAATTTGGCCTCCACTAAAGGAGTTTATTTGAAGGTGTTTTCCAAATTATAAAGATTTTGACCCCAAGGGCTTGACCTAATGACGTAAGGGTAGGGATCACCCCAGGTAGTTAGGATTCAAGCTATGATAAAGCTAATAACCCTTGATTTCAATGGTTTATGGTTGCAAGTCTAAGTGGTCATAAACCCTTGATTTTATTATTTTTAGTCTGTTTGAACAACTAGAGTTGACTAGTTGTATATGTAAGAGTTCCCAAGTCATAAAAAAAAAAATTATAAAATTTATTAAATTTAACATAGATATGCAACTATCCTAACCATGCAATGAAACAATTAAGAATAAAAATAATTAATTACAATCCTTTTGCATGAACCCTTGTACAATTATCTAACCCTAAAAAAACCTACAAAAAAGTAAACCTTCAAAAACAATTAGTTAAGTAGTTAATGAAACAAATTGTCTAAATAAATTAAATAAACGTCTAACAAAATAGAAATGTGAACCTAGCATTCGCTTGTGCAAGGCTCTACTCCAGTACTTCCACAGGTTCTCTAAATTTTTTGCTTTTTGCTCTATCATATTTTGTTCATGGCACTAGAAACAGAACATACCAATAACACAGCAAACATAAGGACTTTGATTATCAACAACAAGAGTCAAGCTATCCACTTTTTCATACAACATATGCAGTAAGACAAATCATATGTATATTATTAATAGTCATGAAAATATGCATGTGATATCTCGATCCATACATTACAAAACATATAAACCTTCTCTAATGCATGACATATATTATACTATAATATGAAGATGAAGATTCTAACAATTCAATTTAATGTAGGAAACATATGCAAACAAGATAAAACATACAACATGCAATATAAACGGAGTTTTTGCATATATGGCTTCTGTCCATAAAAGTTCTTTTCTTAATAGGTAAAAATGTCATGTTAGATAGTGGATGCCTCTATTTACGAGCTTTCATGGACTACATCCAACCTTCTACTATTGGTGTTTGATAAGTAGAATATTAAGACAAACCAAAAAACTAATTAAAGTAAATAAATCAATGAATTGACTAAATTCCTCTTAAGATACATACCTAAATGTTAGTTCCTTTGGTACTTCTCTTTGATGCATTATAGTAAAATAGGATTGAATGAATTCATAGACTTGGTTCCTACAATCACTTATTGTGTTTCCTAAATCCTACCCAAAATTCTATGGTTCTGTTTCATTTCCCGAAATTCCTAGAAAAGTGTTTAAATAAGTGTGTAGAAATTAAGGCAGAGTTTCCCCTAGCCTAAGAAAAGTTCATAATTCTCCTATCAACCAGAATCTAAACCTTTATAGGTTTCCCTAGGGATTTATTCCTTAGTTGAATTTTAATTCCTTTTCCAAGAGTTCTTATTAAACTTTTATTTACTTAAAAAAAGTTTTTTAATTAAACTAAAATTATCCTAAAATAAAATCAATTAAAGTTAGAAGTTTTATTAAAACATGATTTTGTAGTTATACCCAGATGTGTGGTGATTGTCCGTAGAGGTTAGGCAATTCTCTACGAAGAAGAAAGCTAGGCCCTTTTACCTATCATAACAAGTTACAAGCAAACATATAGGTGTTTTTTTTTTTTTCACTTATTACTTAAGCCTCCCCTCTGCTAATAACTTTAATAGGCTCAAATTTGGCTTTAAGGCATTTTCTAAGGAAAATAGGCCTTATACGTGTTCTAGAGGCCCTAAATTCTAAGCTCAAGTACACTTACTAAGTCTACTTGTCAATTATTAACCTGTATACCTCAAATTATTGATTAGAAGTTTCATTTGGAAACCTTGCAGACTATTATTAGGGAAAGCCTAATTGGGTCAAAATGAGGTGTCTACACACTCATATGTTGAATCAAGTTGTAAGTAACAACTTTAACATGTGCAAATTGTTATTGTCTTTTAATGGGGTCATTTAACAATATAATAATTCTATCTCCATTACCAGTGTCTTGGGTCAAGGTAATGTCAAGGCTATGGAAATTTTCTAGAATGGCCACCTTAATGTAGGAAAATCATGATTAGTTTACTTGATTCTCTAACATCGTTCAACCATCTTAAAGGGATATTAATTTTATAAGTGTAATTATAACCGTATATGAAAATGGATAATCAATAAAAAAAAATGTTTTATCTATTTTCAAATAATTACAAGTGCATAGAATATTAATTGGCTCAAGGTCACCTACTCTTACACATGTTTATTTAACAAACACTCATATATTGCACTACCTTGTAAGCAATATTTTCAATACGTATGAACTATCATCACCTTTCAATAGAGCCACTCAACATAGTAATAATCTTATATTCATTACTTTTGCCTTAAATTAGAGTAATGTTAGGATGACAAAATTTTCCAAAATAACCATCTAATGAGTGTATAAAGATCTCATAATCAGTCATCTGATTCCTTCGTCTTAGTTCTACTATTCTAAAGACATATTGATTTTAAAAACACAAATCATATGAATAGTTATGCATAATCAATAAACTGTCTGTTATTAATAATCTTTGTACAAATAATTACATTAATATTGTAAATTTGATTGACCCTAGATAGACATAATGATAGGTCGTGCATGTTGTGACGAGCTAGCACCTATATGGTCAATTGTGCTTTCATGTCTGACTGTGTCTAAGCTCATCAATTAGCCAACTTAGTCATCAAAATTGAAAGGTAAGGCCTAAGGCATGTCTTAAGGCCATATAGGTCTTTAATGGATCATGTCTGTTAGGCCTTTAATGGGCCAACCTATGTCCTTTTGCAAGCCAACGCACCAATTGGGTTTTCTTTAGTTTTAAAAAAATTATGTTTTCTTATATAAAAAACAACATGTTAGGAAATTCAACTATAATTAAAAAGAAAGAAACATTAATTTATAATAATCGAATTAAGTTGTTAAAATCAATCTCACCTTCTAAAAAAGTTAAAAACTTGAAATTTGGTTGAGACTTAAGACCTTATTTATAATAGTTGAATTAAGTTGTTGAAGTGTATTTTCAGATATGAGACTTGCACTTAATATAAAATATATATATTTCCATGTGAAGAGTAAGTCTCACATTTCAAAGATACACTACAACAACTTTCTTCATTCACTATAAATAAGAGCTCAAATGTTTATCAAATCTCACGTATTTAACCCTCATATATAGGTGAGACTAATTTTAACAACTCAATTCACTCATAAATTTTTTTTTTTTTTTTCTTTCCTCATCACACTATAGCTTTTAAGTTGTTTTTTAGTAAAAAAAAAAAAAAAAATTAATTTAAGTTTTTTAATTTATTTCTAAAGTATCATGTCAAGTCAGGTTAACATGTAAGTTAGCTTTCAAGTCCTTAACATGGCCCTTTTAGCTCAACGACTTATCACAGCTTATAGTTTTGGCCTATCATAAAGTTTGTTTAGAGTCATCACCCAAGGATTACCTTGGGAAAGAAAACATCAATAAAGATGGACAACTAGTTGGATTCTTTATAAATGACTCAAACCATTCTTACCTGCCCATAAGAGGTTTGAAGAGTTGTGTACGATAATAGAAAGGTATTAAGCACCCATATTACCTAGCCTAAAGATTGGTCTTCACTAAAGTAGTTTTTTTTGAAATTTTTTTTCAAATTATAAAGATTCCTAATTTACACACACAAGTACAACTATACTAATCAAGCAATGAAACAATTAAGAAAAAAAAGCTAAATAAAAATAATTAATTACAATCATTTTGTATACACCCCTATACATATATCTAACTCTAAACAAGCTTAAAAAAAATAAACCAACAAAACAAATTATTTATGTAATTAATAAAAGAAACTATCTAAATAAATGTAATAAATAATTGGCAAAAAAAAAATGTGAACCAAACATTTACTCGTGAAAGGCTCTGTTCTAGTGCTTTCATGAGTTCTCTAATCCTTTAGCTTTTGACTCCATCATATTTTGCTCATGGTACAAAAAAAAGCATACCATACAACACAACAAACATACAAGCATAGCAAGCTTGCAAACATTTTTCTATATGTAGACTATAAGAACTATGATCATCAACAACAACAATCAAGTTATCTACTCTTCCACACATCATATATTGCAAGATAAATCATATGTATATTATTGATAGTCATGAAAATATGCATGTGATGATCTCAATCCATTTATTACAAAACATATAAACCTCCTCCTATGCATGGCATGTATTATACTAGAACATAACAATAAAGATTCTAACATGTCAATCTAAGTGCAAACTGGATGAAATATACAACCTGCAACATAAACAAAGTTTACATGTTCGATTTTTGCTTGTGGAAGTTCTAGGATAATTGGTGGAAATAATGCAGTAGATAGTAAATTTCTCCACTCGTGAGCTTTTACATACTTCACTCAACCTTTCGTGGTCAGTTTTAAATAAGCAAAATTTCAAGACAAACCAAAAACTAATAAAAGTAAACAAATCAATGAACTGACTTAATTTCTCTTGTGATACGCACTTGAATGTCAGTTTCTCTAATACTTCTCTTTGATGCATTATAGCAATGTAGGATTAAACAAATTCACAAACTTGATTCTTACAATCACTCAATATGCTCACCAAATCCTACCAAAAATTCTATGGTTTTGTTTCCTTTCCCAAAATTCCTAGAAAGTGTTTGAGTAAATGTGTAGAAATTTAGGCAGAGTTTCCCCTAGCCTAAGAAAAGTTCATAATTCCCTTATCAACTAGAATCTAAACCTTTACATAAGTTTCCCTGAATATAAGTTTCCTAGTTAAAGTTTATTTCCTGCTCTAGGATTTCTTATTAAACTTTGATTCCTTAAATGAAGTTTTCTAGTTAAACTAGAATTATCCTTAAAAACATATTAAAATTGGATTTTTTAAATAGAATTTAGTTTTAATTAAAATATGATTCTGTAACTATGTGTGGATGGTCAACGGTCACCCATGAAAGTTAAGCAACTCTCTACATATAAGAAAAGTCAAGTCCTTCTACCTATAGCAAAAAGTTGTAAGTAAACATATAAGCATTTTCCTCTCATTTACTACTTAAGCCTTTCATTTGTCCATAGCTCTAATGGGCTCCAAAAAGGCTTAAATTCAACTCTAAGGTCATTTATAAGGAAAGTAGGCCAAAAAAGTGTTCTAAGGGCCCTAAATTATAGGTTTAAGTACACTTACCAAGTTTACTAGTCTGTTCTTAGCCCACATACCTCAGGTTATCAATTCCAAGTTCTGTTTGAAAACTATATAGGCTATCATCATCAGGAAAAACCTAGTTGGGTCAAAATGATATGTCTACACACCCATATGTTACACCAAGCTACAAAGAACAACTTTGAAAATTGTAAATAATTATCATCTTTTGATATGTTCATTTAACACTATAGCAGTCTTATCTCCATTACTAGTGCCTTGAGTCAAGGTAATGTTGAAGTTGATAACCTAACCACCTTAATGAGTACATAAGAAAACCACGATTGGTTCATCTAATTCTCCAACTTGGTTCAACCATCCTAAGGGCATATCAATTTTACTAGTATAATCATAACCATATATGAAAATGAATAATCAATAGAAAAGCCTTTTATTTAATTACAAATAATTACAAATGTACAAAATATTAATTGGATCAGCGGCACCTACTCTAACATATGTCTAATTAGCATGGACTCATATGTTACACCAACTTATAAGCAATATTTTCGACATGTGTAAACTGTCGTCACTGTATGATAAAGCCACTCAACACACTAATAATCTCATCTCTATTATTTGTGTGTTAAATAAAAGTAATGTTAGGATTATAGGCATTTCTACAATAATCACCTAGTAAGTGTGTAAGGATTTTATGATCAGTCATCTGATTCCATCGTCTTTCTACCATTTTAAGGACATATTAATTTTATAAACGCAAATCATACAAGTATTTAGGCATAATCAATAAATTTTCTTTTATTAATAATTTTATACAAATAACGACATTGTTATTACAAATTTGATTAATTATGGATAAACATGATGGTAGGTCGTGCATGTTGTGATAGGTCAACACCAATGTGTCCCATTATGCCTAAGCTTACCAATTAGCTAGGTCAGTCAACTAAATCGAAGGACAAGGGGTAAAGCGGAGCCTAGGGCCTCATAAGCCCTTAACAGGCCATGTCTACCAAGCTTTTTAATGAGTAGTGCCTACTAAGCCTTTAACATGCCAACCTATATACTTTTATGAGTCGACTTACCAATTTAATTTTTGTATTTTTAAAAAAGGCCAAAGGACTTATTCCCACCCATAGCTTGAGGCAGGGATAAAATCCTACCCTCTAGGTTTCAAAAATCCAAAATCCCACTCTTGGACCAAAATTTCAAACATTTTTTTATAATTCTTTAAATAAAATAACTAAAATACCCTTTTAAAAAATAAAAATTTATAATAACATTTTTAAATATAAACATTTTTAAAAAATAGTTCAAAAAATTTCCAGGGGAGGCCAATAGAGGCGGCCAGATCTAGTGGAATTTTTTTAAATTTTTTTAATATTTTATATTTATATAAAATTTATTTTATTATTTTATAAAATTTTAATCTTAAAATGACAAAAATACCTTTGAATTGTTACTGTTTATCATTAGATTTAATCTTAAATTTGGTCCAAGAGTGGGATTTTGGATTTTTGAAACCTGGAGGGAGGGATTTTATCCCCGTCTCAAACTATGGGTAGGAATAAGTCCTTTGGCCTTTTAAAAAGTTATGCTTTCTAATATAAAAGAAATATGTTAGGAAATTATTATTAGAAACAAAAAAAAACAATGTTATTTATAATAAGTGAAGTGAGTTGTTAAAATTAGTCTCACCTATATGAAAGAGTTAAAAACTTGAAATTTAATTGAAACTTAAAATTTTCTTTTATGACCTGAAAAACCCTACCTACACTAACTGATCAACCTTAGTTAATTAAACAGGTTAAATCCCAGAACCTTAGACCCGCAATCTAAAACTAGGGGTATTGACTTCACTGTAACTTAAACTTTGGTTACCACCTTAAATGACTCTTGTCCTTGTCACTAAGCCAAACCATTAAGGTTGACTTAAGATTTTATTTATAATAGGTTAATGAAGTTGTTCAGGTGTATCTTTTGGATATGAGACTTTTGCACCTAACATAGAGTATATCTTTCCACATGAAGTATAAGTCTCATATTTCAAATATATAAGTTAACAATTTCTTTCATTCATTATAAGAGCTCAAATCATCATCAAATCTTAAATTTTTAACCATCTCATATAAGTGATATTAATTCAAAAACCCCAACCACCCATTATAAATAAATCAATTTTCTTTTTTCCTCATCATGCTACAATTTCTTATGTTTTCTTTTAGTAGAAAATATATTTTTTTAAATTTTTGCTAAAGTATTATGACTGGTCGGGCTAGCCTGCAGGCCCCCCTTTAAGGCCTTAACATGACCCCTTGGTCATGGACTTACCACTGGTTATACTTTTTTGAATTGTGCCCCTCATGGAATGGGCCAAAAAAGGAGGCCTGGCTGGCCCAACCCTCTGAAACGTATAGCTTTCAGACACTCCAACCCAACATGTAAGTCTCATAACAAAAATAACTTATCACAAGAAATTTTTTTGGGAATAAAAATAATATATAACACAATGCAATTAGATTTGTAATTAGTTTATATGATACTATGTTGATTAAACTTCACAGTTATTATGGAAATTATTAATCTTTTTTTTTTTTTTTGGGCCGGTTTTTGAAGATAAGGGAGCTAAAATTTAGCCACTGTAACAAACAACATAATATTTTAATTCTTTGATTAAATTTATAGATATCCAAAATAATTGCTTCTTTTTAATTTCCAATTACATTAATTAATGGAACTGTAATAAAGCTAAATTAGGCCTTGGCACAAGTTAGTTGATAATTAAATGCATTTTTATTTCTTTTCAGTATCTAATAAAAAACCTTTATTCTTATCACTGGATCAAATCTTAGGGATCATTGTATTTACTTCATCCTAATTTTTGTTTCATTGTATTCCATACTGTAACTTCCTATCTATTCATTTCTTACAAAAGTTAATAATCTTCGAAGCAATTAATTCATTTCATAAAACCAAGTTATAATTTTACTAGTTAGGTATAGTTGGTTCGCCATATAATTTGATTTGAAATTCATATTGGCAATTAATTAGATTAATTCTAAATTATCAAAAACAAAAGCAATGTAACTCAATAAGCTATATAATCAGCTATGATAGATGTGAATCAACACATTAAAAAAATATTAAAACAAAAGCAGAAAAATTAATTGACAACCCGATCCCAATAGAACCACTCAAAGAGGAGTCAGCCATGTTTCATCGTATTATGCAGCAAACTTGTAACAAAATAAAGAAATTCAACACAATTTGTTATTTATTCCATGCTAAAACATTTATTTGTTACAAAATTTAGTACTCCTGGAAGGAATTTATTCATTTCATTCAACAAAAATACAATTTCACTTAACTGGGCTTCTTTTGTGTCGCTTGCTGTGCTTTTTCAGTGACCTCATTATCTAAGTGGACCGCCTCTCCTTTTAATTTCTCTTTCCTCGATTTTCTTAGGAAACTATAAGAAAAACAGATAAATGACTTAAAGGATAAATTGATATATAGTTTCATATAGGATATGCATATAGATAATACAGCATGCTTGTGCCATCCAAAGTTAATTTTCAAATGTAAGTTCTTATTCAAATTATTGTTCAGTAATAATAACAATAATTTAATTCAAGTAATCTTTTTAGTGTATTTTCCAAATTTGCATGCAAGGAAATATATGGAATTTATGACTGAAATTGAATGTGATTTCTTTCTTAACTTCACAAAAGGAAAAATAATGAGAAGTCCATAATTGAATTAATTTAATTTTAACTTGTTTTTGTAAAGAAAAACCTATCCTCTCGGTCATGGTAAATTAATTCTGAATCCAGATGTAGTGTAATGCTTATCAATAATCCTAACATAATGGTTCTCTACGTAATTTGATATTCACATTGGAAAGCAAAGCTATCAGTAATAAAGACAAAGTAACTCTTAAGATGCTAGAATCTATACAATCAGGTATGGTGAGTTTATGTGAAACACGCACTCTCTCTCTTTCTCTCTCTCTCTCTCTCTCTCTATATATATGTAATATAAAGAGCAACAAGCAAAGTTAATTGATAATCCCGTTTTAGTAAAGATGAATAGAGAGAAGTGAGCAATATCTTATAATATAAAATTGCAAACTTATAATACAATAATGAAATTTAACACATAACATGGGATCGAAATAAGTTACATGTTACATGTATGTAATAGTAAGAAAATTAAATTTATTTCTAAGTATCCAAAATGAAAGAATTATATCGTAAAAAACAGTGAATTTCTAAAAAAAAATTGTAAACGTCTATCTATCTATAAAATAAATAAAAATTATCAAACGCGAATGTCATCTCAATTGAGTTGAATATTAAGAGATAACTAACTTTTTAACATTGAACAAAAAACCTTATAAATAATGAAATTGAACATATAACATTGGATCAGCATAAGTCACGTGTTGGATGTAAACTATAACATTAGAAATAAATTTATCCTTAGGTATCCCCAAAGAAAGAACTAGGGTTTCAAGATGACATCTGGGATTTGCCAATTTCTAGGAAATTAGGTACATGGTCCATACTTATCTGTACTTTCAAACACATAACAACCCAAAATCACTGTCAAATTACACAAAAACAACTCCATCCCACACATGGCTTCCCTCTTTTTCCATATTTTATTTTCTTTGGTAACAAACAAACAAATCCCTCAAAGAGCAATGCAATCGACCTCAAGATTCTTGTCTCATCCCTCCCCCTGATCAATACAAATTTGTCCCAAGTAATGTCTTATCCATGTGACAAAACCTGTACAGAGCTTATAACATAATTAAACAAATCATTCAAAAAAATTGTAGGTGTAAGGTTAAAGCACAGGCGTGTCATTCTTTAAGTCGGCAAGTAATATATATTTCTTCGAACATAAAAAAATGTTTAAATACAAAAGAAGTGTGAAGGCCAATCTGGTGAGATTCGTTCTCTTTCCACTTCATCGTTTGTATAAAACGAGGAATGAAGATTAAAAAATCAATGATTTAAAAAGCAATAATTGAGGGATTAAATTAAAAAATAAAAGGAGAACGTGAGATGAGAAGATATTGTTGTAAAATGGAGTATTGGATCCAGAGAAGATAAGGCTAGGGTTTGGCCCAAAAATAGAGAGATTCCTTTGCCTTATTATTGTTTGTTTTTATTGGTTAAATCTGATGCATTGAATGTGGAACTGAAGTGGATGCGACAGATTTTATCAACTTTTTAAGAAATGAAGAATCACATTGCCTTGTTTCAGAATCTTCAATCTTCTTCTAATACTGTTCTTTTCTTTTCTCCAGTTATAAATTACTAATTTCAGGCTTATCTGATATATTATATATGATAATATGAATATCAAGCGCCTCTTACATATTCGATAACGACAATGAATATTATCAAAAATATTTTGATAAAGCAAAATACTTATTTTCCGAGTTCGTGGAAAGAAACCAAGAAAACCATTTTTTCATGATTTGGGTGTTTTTCTTAAAAAGAATCTCAATTACTTATTTAGAGGAAATTTTTGTGATTTAATTATATATTTGAAACATCATAACAACTTAAATATGCAGTAGTTTTTTCTTTTCCTTTTTTGTAAAAATTTCTACCGTAGATACATTCTTGGATCTTGAAAGTTAATTACATCAAATCTAATATTCTTTTTAAGTTCTTTAAAATTTTAAGCTGTTAAGAGTTTAAACTATTTATTGTGATCTAATTCAGGTTGCACAAATTTCATTGGATGGTTTAAGAAATTTTAATAGTATGTTTAAACAATTTCTTTGGAACCAACAAGCACGAATTTAGCCTGTGAGTGGCTCCATTAAAGTTGATCTGTTATTAAACAATTAATGATCATATTAAACTAGTTTCCGGTTTTAGCTCGGAGATAAGCGTCACAAGGGTGTGTTAGCAAGCAACTATTGTAATATCAACAATTCAAAACTTTTAAAGTATGGAAGATGCTCACATTACATCTAATTAGGTAAAATGCATAATCAAAACACAGATTGTCAAGTATTATTGGGGATTCTGATGATAAATATATAATTATTTGTCACCTATCTTCCCTACGAAGAAGATTTCTTTAAAATTTTTTCGAAATTGCATACACATCATGAGTAGGGGGGATTTTTAGCCACTAGGGAATGGCATCATTACTCATTTGAATCATGACAATATTACTTCTTTTTATATTAATTAATTGGCCAAAAAACATGTTCCCACCCATAGTTTGAGACGACAAACAAACTGTCACTCCAAAGTTTCAAAAACCCAGTCTCTTACCTTAGATTTTTTTTTATAATTTTTATACTAAAATACCCTTTTAAAAATTAAAAATTTATAATAAAATTATAAAATAATTTTTAAATATAAATATCTTCAAAAATATTTAAAATTTTAAAAAGTTTAAAATATATTAAAAATTTAAAAAAAAAATAAAGCAGTCACGGTCATCAGTGTCGGCAGCGGTGGCCGCCACTAACGGAGCCAGATGGCTGTTCCCAGCCACTTGGTTCTAGGGGAGGCCAGATCTGGTCTCCACCGAACAGGGAGGTCAGATCTGGCATTCCCTAGAACCAAGAACGGCCACCGAACTCCGTTAGTGGCGGCCACCACCACCGACATCTGCGGTCGTGGCTGCCTTATTTTTTTTAATTTTAAAATTTTTTAAAATTTTAAATATTTTATATTTATATAAAATTTATTTTATGATTTTATAAAATTTTAATCGTAAAAGGAAAAAAACCCCTGAATTATTACTATTCACTAATATATCTAATATTAAATCTGGTTAGATGGTGGAAGACTGGGTTTTTGAAAACTTGGGATGGCAGTTTGTTCCCACCTCAAATTATGGATGGGAACATTTCCATTGGCCTAATTAACTTGAAGTCCAGATAGTAAGTTTGATCTTATCTCAATTGTGTCAATGTACGAAAATGATTTTGGTGATTAGAAATGTCCTATATTGACATGAAATTAACTACTCCTCAATATGAACATTACCTGTATTTGAGTTGAAATAGATTAAAAGTTACATGAAATTGGAGCAAAATAATCAATTAGATGACTTTTCTAGATTTTTGGCTAGTGAAAATGACATAAACTCGTGAATCTTCCTATCATAAGACCACTAATGTTTTTGATTGATAAGTAGGTTCATATCATAATCAAAAGTTGGTTCAATTTTACCCTCATCTATCTAGACTTAATTTAATTACCACAAACAAAAACCAGTTGAGATCATCTACCTAAAAGTAGTAATTAAGGCCCTTGAGGAATCCCAGGTAATGATCTAATTATCTTTATCAAGTCAACTCACAAAATGACCGTTAGATCTTTCCCACTTAGATCAAAACCACTTTCAGCAACTGGGTTAGTGACATGTGTCAGTTTTTTTGGTAGAAGGAACCCCATAAAATTGTTGTATTTATTATGTGTCGAGAGGATTATGAATAAATTAAGAAGATGAGTTGATGAATACGTAGATCATGACTGTACTTAAATATGCCAACAAGTGGCTAATATTAAAGATACAGAAATAGAAGAAAACTAGAGACATTGGTGGGTTTATTTTAGTGGGGTCACAGAACAGAGAAAATCATTTATATCTTGTTTATTAATTATTTTAGGACAAAGGACATGTTCCCACCCAGAGTTTGAGCCGGGAGCAAAGTCCCACCCATTAAGTTTAAAAAACTTGAAATTCTATCTGTTGACTATTAAATCTAATAGTCAACAGCAAGTCAATGGGGTAATTCTGTTATTTTAGAGTTAAAATTTATAAAAATATAAAATAATATTTAAATATATATAAAAATTATAAAAAATTAAAAATTTTTTTGTAAAATTATAAAAAAAATTAAATTATAATATTTAAAAAGCAGTCCCACCATAAATCGTCTTTGTACATTGGCGTATAAATAGTAATAAGTAGTACGTTAAGTCACACGGATTTCCAAGGGAGGCGAGATCCCAAAATTCGTAGCCCCTCACGTTTTAGGAAAAGTTGCGGATCCCGGCTGACCTATTAGAAGCGATGAGAAGGCGGTGAAGATAGAAAGTTGGCTTTGGCCCCTGATAATTGCGTTTTAGACCAAGTTTTTCCAGCGGGTGGTAAATCGACCTTCTTTGAGCGGTGGTTGGAGCGACCACACGGTGCATATTCTGATGGCAGTACTTGCGGTGGCGATGGTAGGTTTATTTTTTTAAAATTTACATTTTTTAATTTTACTCAGGGTACCTAAATTTTATAATTTTTTAATATATTTAAATATTATTTTATATATTTATTATAAATTTTTATTAATAAGGGTATTTTTGTTATTTTATAAAATGGGTTAATGAAATTGGATGAAAATTGGATAAAGGGTGGGAATCTGGCTTTTAAAAGTTAATGAGTGGGATTTGTGACCACCTCAAACTATGAGTGGGATGCTTTGGCCATTATTTTATATATTGTTTGTGAACTTTGATGATCGCTACAATGATCAGCCATTTTATCGGCTTATTAGATACAGGAGCTTGGTACGGTTCTTCGGGTTTATTCAATTTGTTGGGTTTATTTTGCTTGTAAAAATATCTTCTTTCTTTCTTTTTCATTTCTTCTATATATTAAGAGTTCTTTTTCAGTTTCTATGCTCGATTTAAGAAAAAAAAATAGAATTGATTAAAAAATATGTTATATACATATTGCGTTTCTGCTAAATAATAATAAAAGGTTATTACCAAAACCAAATGTATAATCGTTTTTTTATAAAATTTTAACGAAGCTTTTAAAGAAGTAATTTTTTATTATTATGTTTTTGTTTTTGTTTTATGCTTTTAGTACAATATTTCTGTCCAAAGTTTCACAAAAGTTGTTAGAGAATTGTAAATTGTGCTGGAAACGTGAAGGACCAATGAACCCTGCAACAAAAAATTATGTACATGAGCCAAAAAAAAAAAATACAGAAACAAAAAAATGTCTTGTACTCTTTCAAAAGTTTCGGTGATTTATAATAATAACAAAACTCACATCTTTACATTACAAAATCCCCCCAAAAGGATAACTTTATAAAGTATGAGGCATAAATAATTGGAATATTGAAAGGGAGAAAGAAGAGGAGAAGATGAAGATGAATGAATTTAGGATTGAAAAAAACAGAGAAAAGAAGAAAATGGGGTCCATGCTCTAGCAGGCTGTGCCTTGGAGAGGCTACAAAGCGTGCAAGTTAAGAATCCAGTGAATTAGGACTAAGTTAAAAAAAGATGCCGTCACTTCATTTGTCGTATAGATCTTTGTTTTTTTGTTCATACATGATTTTCTACTTTGAACATTTGGAGCCAATGAGATTGACACCTTTGGATCAAGGGTGTGTCATGTCTCCTCCATTTTCCATGGGAGTCAACACTCCATTTTTTATCTTTTATGTAAGCCTCCGGTTTTCACATTAATCTAATTATTGTCAATATATTGATAACATTATTCATTCTTTGCTGCTAACATTTTGATTGTTGTTTAAGAGAGGAAATGTGCCATTAAGGTAGACCTTATGAAGGCCTATGATATGGTAAGTTGAGACTTTATTATTAAGTGCTTGAATGATCTTGGACTTCATCCTTACTTTATCCACTAGATCAAGGAGTGTATTACTTATCTCATGTTTTCCATTAGTATCAATGGGAAGCTTGAAAGGTTCCTTAAAAACTCTAAAGGCTTTAGGCAAGGTGACCCTTTATTCCCTTACCTCTTTGTGATTGGTATGGAAACTCTCCCTAGAATTATTGAGAAGAAACTTGATAGAAAAGAGTTTCAGTATTACTAGAAATGTAAGGAAAATAAGATAACTCACCTTAGCATTGCGAACGATTTGATTCTTTTTTGTAAAGCCACTAAAAACTTGCTAAGGACATTCAAAAATGTCTTTGATGCTTTTAGTGAATAATCGAGCCTGGTAGCTAACAAGGTCCTACTCAGTTCATATTTGGAAGGGTTAAGTAAAAAATATGTTGATTTCATATGTTCAAGTGAAGAGACTATTAAGTAAAGGTTGTGTTGGATACTTAGCCAATGTGATATAAAAGAGTTTGATTGGGTCGAGTATCGAAGAGTGCCAATAGTAAAGAAATTTCAGGACATTTTTCCAGATAAGTTGCCAAGGCTGCCTTTAGAGAGGAAGTTAAAGTTTAACATTGAGCTACTCCCTAGTATAGCTCCAAACTCTGTATCAGATGGCTTCAGTTAAACTCCAAGAGTTAAAGAATCAATTATGAGAGCTAATTGATAAAAGATTTATCAGACTGAACTGTTCTCCTGAAGGTGCTCTCATTTTATTTGTAAAGAAGAAAGATGAGTCAATAAGGATATGCATTGATTAGAGGGAGCTAAATAAAGTAACAGTGAAGAACAAATACCCTCTATCACGGATTGATGATTTATTTGATTAGTTAAAAAGAGTAGTTATATTTTCAAGGATTTATTTGAGGTCTAGGTATCATTAGATAAGATAGCAGGCAAAGATATACCTAAGACCGCCTTAAGGATGAGATATGGCCACTACAAGTTTGTGGTAATGCATTTTGGGTTAACAAATGCTTCAGCGGTGTTCATGGATATGATGAATCGAGTATCCTAAGACTATTTAAATAGATTTATTATTGTATTTATCAATGACATCTTAGTCTACTCGAAGAGTATAGAGGAACATCATAAACATTTGAGATTTACACCTCAACGGTTAAAGGATCATCAATTGTTTGCCAAGTTAGTCATGTGTGAGTTTTGGCTTGATAGAATGACTTTTTTTAGGCATGTTATAATAATATATGGCATTTTTGTTAACCTTTGTAAGGTTAAAGTTGTTTTAAGCTAGCTAAGGTTGAGGACTGCCAAGGAATTGAGGAGTTTCTTAGGGTTGGCAAGTTACTACAAAAGGTTCATCGAGGGTTTTTTAAGTTTGGTAAGACCCTTAACTTTTTTGACCTAGAAAGAGTTTGGTAAGGCCCTTAACTGTTTTAACCTAGAAAGAGGTTCCTTTTGTTTGGACTAAGGACTGTGAGACTAGATTCCAAGAATTAAAGTAGAGGCTGACTAATGCTAAATTTTTTACACTACCTAAGGAGGAAGTAGAGTTTGATGATACTTCCTATCAGGAGATTAAAGTTGTATTAATGTAAGTTGGTAAAGTCATTGTCTATACCTTCAAGCAATTGAGAGATCATAAATTAAGATACCGTGCCCATGATTTAGAGCTAGCTATAGTTGTTTTCGCCTTGAAAATTTAAAGGTACTACCTTTACAAGGTGAAATGCAACATTTATTTTGATTATCAAACTTTGAAATATTTTTTCACCCAAAAAGAGTTTAATATGAGACAAAGGAGATGGTTAGAATTGATTAAAGATTATAACTATGAAATTAAGTACCATCTTGGTAAAGTCAATATGGTAGTAGATGCTTTGAGTAAGAGAATCACTTTATTGAGGATCTCTATCTAGAGGGAGTTGTAGGATGAAATTACCAGAGAAGAGATTGAGAAAGTAACTATAGGGTTCTTTAGACTTTAGATTATATCTTTTTTGTTTGATGAAATTAGAGTCAGTTAAATGTCAGACCAATAGACTTAAGGTATGATTCAGATGATTTCAGATAGATTAATGCTTAATTTTAGAGTTAGGATAAGATCTTAAGATTCAGAGATAGGGTTTGTGTGCTAAAGGATTTAGAGTTGAGACAAAAAATCTTGTTAGAAGCCTACATTACTTGTGTATTCAGCTCATCTAGGAAGTATTAAGATGTATAAAGATCTCAAGAAGAGTTTTTGGTGGTCAAGGATGAAGAAAGACATAGCAGGCTTCATACCCAAATGTCTTATATGACAGTAGATTAAAGTAGAACATCAAATACCTTCAAGGCTATTGCATTTTTTTAGTATTCCTGAATGGAAATAGGAGGATGTTTCTATGGACTTCATTTTTGGTCTTCTTAGAGTTCAAAAAGGATATGACAATATTTAGGTGATCGTAAATAGATAGAGTAAGTCAACTCATTTTCTAGCAATCAGATAAGGCAAGACTATGGATCAATTAGAACAGTTATACATCAAAGAGATTATTAGACTTCATAAGGTTCCCAAAGTTATTATATTAGACTAAGACTCTAGAAACTTATCAGCTTTTTGGGGTAGTTTACAGAGATCATTATAAACCAGGTTGCGATTCAGTTCAACATATCAATCTCAAATAGATAGCTAGGCTAAGAGGGTCAATTAAATTTTGGAAAATATGTTAAAAACCTATTGTATAGACTTTCAAACCAATTAGGTAGAGTTGCTTTCTCTCATAGATTTTTTTTTTTTGTAATGAAACTTTATAACCAAAACAAACGCACGAGCATGCCCAAAAAAACCTAAGCACAGTGAAGAAAACCACCCATAATAAAAACTAAAAGCTACAAAAGAAATCTCCAAAACCATCAAGCTCTCTTGAGAGCTTATCTAAGATATAGCAAAGATAGAACCCAAGAAGGCCTAAGAAAACCCACAAACCTAACTAATCCCAAGCAATCAAAACTAGTATTACATATAAAGTAAGTGCAAAAGCTAAAGTTATCTTTACAATCTTTATAAGCTAAACAAAATGCCCAAAAGACTTAACAACATAGCCCAATTCTTCTTAAAGTATAATATAGTCTTGCTCCTCCGATGACCAAGTGCAAGCATCTTACTACCACAAGCCAAAGTAACCAATCTATGAAGAAGCTGGTTAACCTAGGCTGGTTAACTTATTCTCTTTCCCCTCTTAGCATATCAAGCACATAAGTCAGCCACTAAGGGAGGAGTCTTCCAAGTGAAGCTTGCATGTTGATGAAAATGCTAGTATAGGGCTTAACCAAAAGCTTCCATTGATCATCACCTAAAAAGTCGCTACTAGTGAAAAAATCAGCACTATCACGCCATCTAGGTTTTTTTTTGCATATTTTCCTTCTTTAAAACAGTGAACATAGTTGTTAGCCAACAAAAGGTAGCCCTCCAAGTAAAGCTAACATGTAAAGGAAAAACCTAGTATAAAGCTTGGTTGAAAACTCTCTTTTATTGTCCCTCAAAAAGTAGCCCAAAACATGTGAAAAAAAATCAACTTTTCTATATAACCTAGGCTGATTTTTTGCTCATTTTCCTCCAATAGGCATGCCCATGGTCTGCCTCTAATGGGAGAGCCCTTCGAGCAAAGTTTGCATGTATAGGAAAAGGCTAGTATAATGATCTGTTAAAAGTTCCTAAAGATGGCCACCTAAATTACTAGTCAAACATGCCAATAGATTAGCAAAATTTGGATATAAAACCCAGATTTTATTGTTTATGGGAATAGTATCCATGAACAATGCATCTAAAATTTCAGATTTCATCCACCAAAACCGAAGCCTAACGATCATCCAACAGCTTGTGTTCGGGCTCTCACACATGTATTCTTTCCAAGTCAAGGTGTTAGAAGTTCAAGCCTAGAGAAATATCCCCATTTACTCTAAATAGGAAAGAAAACTAGCTTTCTAAGTTTTATAAGCATGACAAGCCTTCTTGGCCATCAGAAAACTAGATCTTGTGGCCAACCATCTCTCCGAATTTTTTATCCTTATCAAGATAAGAAATATTTTACTCCAAATGCCATAGAACCTGGAAATAGGAAATAGATCAAGCAAAGAGGTGAGAATGCCAACTATGTGTAACTTATATAACAACTAATTTGTTAGTACAAAATAATCCTCTCCTCTCACTTTCACTACTTAAACCAAGAACAGAGTTAAAAGAAAGCCCACTCAAAGTCACCCTCTTATCCCACTAAATTTTTCTCATGAAACCACATATATTCCACACTATACCCTTAAAAACCATGCATACGTGAGGATGCTCCTAAACCCCAACAACCACTAGAATCTCCAAAAGTCTAAGTATTCTAATGAAGCATAAACAGGGACCACTTATCTTCTCCCTTCTCTCACTTCCCTCTTGCAAGAGTAAAAGATAAGAGCAATTACACATGAGGACAAAATTTGAAGATCTTATGTGAAAAAGACCAAGACAAAGCGATAGTTAGATTTTGACTAGATTTGGAAAAATTAGTCAACTTAGACCTTTTATCTCTATTAATCTTTTTGACAATAGTTATCATAGAGTTTGATCCTCTTATAGAGTTTGTATATAACAATAGTTATTAGGCAATTATTCAAATAACCCCATTTAAAGCTTTTTATGATCGTAAGTGTAGGTTCCACTTCATTAGGATGAGATTAGAGCGAGAGATTCTTCAGAGATTGTAGTTGATCTAGAGATGAATCAGAGGATGATTGAGTAAATTAAAGTTATCAGATAGAGGATGAGACAGGCTTAGGATCGACAGAAAAATTACGTTGATCTGAGGTATAAGGAGATAGAGTTTTATGTAGGCGATAAGTTATTCTGAGAATTGCTCCATATAGGAAAGTTTTGAGGTTTGGTAAGAGGGGAAAACTTGCCCCTAGATTCATTGGCCTATATGAAATTCTAAAGAGAGTGGAAAATGTTACTTACAGACTCGCGTTATCTACGAGTATAGAAAGTATCCATAATGTCTTCTATTTGTCTCAGTTAAGGAAATATGTCAGGGATCAATCTCATATGCTTCAATTTCAAGATTTAGAATTGGCAGATGATCTGAGTTATTAAGAAAAGCCAGTTCAAATTTTGAATTATAAAATTAAAGTCCTTAGAAATAAAGAAATCCTATTAGTGAAGATATAGTGGAAAAGTCAAAGAGTTAAGGAGGCCAATTGGGAGGTCGAGTCTAAGATTTGAAAGAGATTCTCAAAGTTGTTTAAGTAATTATGGAGACTGAATTTTTTATTAAAGGAGAAGAATGTAACATCCCAATGTTAGAATTATCTTTTAGGCTTGAATTTGGGGTTAGAAATGAGATTTTGTGATAGAAATAGAGTTAAAAGAGTTCAAGGGTAAAATAGTTAGTTTTTGGAATTTGCGTAACATGCGTAAGAATTCTAATGGGAGGCCTTTTCATGTGAAACATAGAATAGTGGAAAATTCTCACCTTTCTACCATGCATGACCATGCATCCCTATGGAGCATGATCGTGCGTGTCTACTTCTTTCGCTATCTTAAAGTTATGTTTATCCCTTTTCCCATCCAAAATTTCACCCAAGTTTTCTTTTAATTGTTAGATAATCCTGATAAGTGTTAATTTCATGTATAATTTTGTGGTCAATTTATAGAGTTTTTTAGGGCGATTTGACTATTTTACCTCTATTATGTGTCTATTTCAAGATCACAGGTTTTCATGTTTGGTTTTTTAGAAAATATTGATTTTAATATGATTTTAATGGAAATCAAGCCAAAAAGACACTTATAAAGGAGTAGATGGTGCATTAAATTTAATCTAAGCAAAAAGGAGCGACTAAGGCATAAAAAAGGAATGAGAGCATTGTGTGCTCCAAAAGGGAATGAGAGCATTGTGTGCTACAAAAGAAAAATAAGGATTTTTAATATGTTTTAGCTTTATAATGAAAAAGTAGTATTCATAAAATTTTTAATGGACATCTTAGACTTTTCAGAAAACTATTAAGCGGAAAAATCTTTATTTGGGCCCTCAACCATTGTCGCAAATTTAGGTCGTCTTGGTGAAATTCTGTGTCTGACCTCTGATTACTAAATGGCCATAACTTGAGATTCCAAAGTCCAAATGAGTTGATTTAAGAGCCAAATAAAACTAAACATCCAAGGCTACAACTTTGATGAAAATCAAAATTTTTGATTCTAGAAGCTCTATGCCACAATGTAACACCGTAGCTCTAGATGCGACAAAATTCCAAAAGGTCCGTGCTACAATATCATGCTACGACATTCCTAGTTCACATTTGAGGCAGAAAATCCATGTCGCAACATCATGTTATGGCATGCTCAATAGAAGCAAGGCAAAAGCTCTATGCCATAGTATAGAAACTTTCAATAGAGTTTCATTTTTTCGAAACTCTTTCCTAACCCTAAGTATATATATTAAATTATAACTCTATGGAAAGGGAGAGAGCCATCTAAGGAGAGTTTTTGAGAGATTTTTCAACCAGTTTTAAGAGATTCTACAATTTTTTTTTTGAAAACTCAACCAAAAGCAAATCAGATTGTAATTGTGAAACAAATTTTCATCAGAATTCAATAAAAGATTCAACAATTTATTGAGTTATATTCTTATTCTTTATTATGTCTTGTTTGAATTTGAATTTTTTATTTGTGTCTATTAATGAACTAAATAATTTATGCTAAGACTAGAGCTAGCTAATTCATGAATGTGTAATGTTTTTCGATTATAATTTACAAGCATGTTATTTTATGTGGGTTTGTGTTTAAAATTTAATGCCTATTGAAAACTTGACCAATTTTTAATAGGATTTCTGTTTTGTGATTGAAACTGAAAGGTGACATTGCATAAAAGCTGCAATAATAAAAACTGTAGATTAATCAAATATAGAGATATATTCGGTAATACATGCAATAGTCATAGGCACAATAGGCTTGTGCTAAAAGCTATTGAATTCCATAAAACTTAATGCATTTTCATCTAATTAAACCTATATAGAGATATATAGGTTATTAGATTGTTAAATAGAATTAATATTGCTTGAGAAAAAATATAGATCAATTTAGGGAATTCTGTTGTCACGTGAATAACATGAGATATTCAGTCATATGGAAAACCTACCTTGAAGTGAATTAGTAAACCTGAAATCTTAGCATTATCTCGCATATTGTCATCCAATTTACTTAGGTGTATTTATTAATTATTTGATTTCGATTTTTATTTTGGTTTTAGATTTCTTTGCGATCTTTATTTGATAGTTTAGATAAAATTAGGAGTGGTGTCGTCTTAGTACTTGCTTACATAATCCCATGGATTCGATAACCTTAAATACATCTCGTATTACTTTGAACTAGTACACTTGCTAAGAAGTTAGAGTTTAAAATTTAACGCATCAAATCCTAACCCTAAAAGAGAATAACAACATTCAGAGGTTTCCAATCCAACTAAAGAGTAAGATTTTGTTAGAAAGAGAAGATTTGATTAGTCATGACAAGAGGTAAGTGTTTTTTTATCTCTTTCTCTGTTTTCTTTACATGTGTTTGTTGTTTGGTTGAGCTTTGATAATGGTTTTGGTATGTTTAATGATTCTATGGCATGATTGAATAAGAAAAATGATGAATAGAAAGCATAATGACGAAGTTGTTGCTTACAAACATGTTTTGTATATGGGTTTATGTATATATGTGTTACTAAAGAGTTTTGGATGCTTAATTTATGAAATTTGATGTTATTGATGTGATTAACATATGCATATGAAGTGTTTTAAGTGTGGAATACAGTTAGCAAAGATTGATTTGTGTTCCAAATGAGTTTGGATGGAATTTATCATGTTTAGCCATGAATTTGTCAAAACAAAGCAAGACACATAGTCGTGTTCCTACAAGACATATGCCAATGCAAGTGTGCTTAGCAAGGTCATGATCGTGTACGCGAAATATGCACGACTGGATTTAGGCAAGGTGACGATCAGGCAGGGCGAGGTCACGATTATACATCTACAAAAGGCTTGAAACTTAGAAAAATATGTATAAGCTAGCACAGTTTCATACACGGCTAGACATACAACCGTGTAACTCATACATGACCGTGTGTCAAGTGAAAATCAAAGATAAAGCATATAACAAAGCACAGATCACACTATGTAGCCTCCATATAACACCATTATAAGTCAAGATAATATGAGTTTACACTACATAAGCATCTCATGACATAGCATGACATATCAGTGTTTTCAAAAAGGGAACCAAATCTAAATGCATGTGAGTTGTATGCCCGCTAGAAAGGGAACCAGTGTCAGTTACAGTTAGATATATATGCACTAGTATGCATCAGTTTTCAATTTCTGATCAAATTTAAGGATATTAAAGCTCACATGGCTAGGGTGTTGAATCCCTATATTCATTGGTCTAATTAGTATAGCAGATTTCAATTATAGTTTTTTCTAATGTACTTTTATTTCAGGATCTTCGAATCAACATAGATATATATCTTTCAAAAATTAAGCCCAAAGGTAAAGAGCATGTTTTCAACATGACCCACATCATGACATTCATTTCATAACATGAAACTGTAACTCAATCAATTAACAAGTAAAATATCAAACAAAGTCACTTGTGCAAATTTAGAATAAAAAGTTAATCAGTTGCAACTATACAAAAAGAGAAACATTTCTTGTGATATAAATAGTTAAAGAAACACTTACTAAGCGATTTATCACCCATCCTTTTATATTTTCATTCTATGTAAGTCAGTCGATAGTAGCTGATAAAGGATGAGCTGGCTATGGCTATGGGGATAGATACAGTTTTCACTTAGTCTATTTTGATGGGAACTTTTCTAAAACTTAATATGTGACGATTTCCAATATATACATCTATATACATATATTGGAATTTTCTTACTATCGATGTGTGTAAGTGTGTTAAAGCTTTTGCTCGCATAAATTTTTCAACCATTCAGATTTGTATAGCATTCTTGTTGTGTGTATGTGTGTATATATATAATATATTTCAAAATATGTAGGTTGTGTTTAGAAATATAAATATGTTTAGTTATTTTGAAATAATTTTTTTATATTTGATTTGTTCTCCTTTTAAAATATGAAAGCCAAAGGACTTAATACTCTCATGGTTTCTCTAAATGACAACTTTCACTTATTAATTTTTAAAAACTCAAATACTTACTTATGAAATATTTTTCATTCAATTTTGTCGATTTTTTTAATAAAATAACCAAAATACCTTGAATTTAAAAAATATAAAATATTAAAAAATACATTTAAAAAATATCTAAAATTTATAAAAAGAAAACAATAGCGATCATAGCCAATAACATTGTCGACAGTAGTGATCCTTGAAAATTAAATTTAACTGTTGACTTTAGTCAATAAATAAGTGTTTGGGTTTTTAGTTAACAAAAAAGAATTTATAATTTAGAAAAACTTGAGGGCAATTATGTCCTTTGGCCAAATATTAATGAGCATAAGCGAGTATTAAAGGTCAAATCTCTTTATTTAGAAGCATCTTTTTTATGATTAAATTTATTATTTTATGATTATTTCTAACTGTTAATGGTTTTTTATATAAACTCTTCCTTTAATATATAAATATATTTTAAAACTTATAAAAATATTTTAGATATAACAAAATTATATATTTATTCATTTTTAATTACACTATTCTCTTAATAATAAAAACCCTTTAATGTATAGATATTGAATCATGACTAATTTAAAATATAGTTTGTCTTGTGCCTTAGTTTTGGTAGAGACAATCACATCTATAAATTTTATTTTTTTTTTCTATTAAGACTATTTCCCTATCTTGGTAAAATAGCATACTCCCATTTTAAGATTAAAAAATTTATTTTCTCTTTCAGTCCATTAAAATAAACCATTAATTTTATCAATTAAAAAGTATTTATAATATTTTATTTTTTTATTTCATCCCAATTTTACTTTATCCCTACAATTTTCTCTTTCTAATTGATGATTGCATTTGTTGGTGTGATTATGAACATTATTGATGATGTTAAATTTTAAATTTTTTTTAAAAATTTTTTTGTTAAAATGAGTATGAATTATGGTAAATTATATTTAATAAAAAATTAGAAAAAAATATTATTCAGTTTAAGAGGCTTTTTTTTTCTTTTCAATAATTTTATAAAAAACATTTAGTAGATTTTTTTTACTAAATTTGATGAATGAATGAAATAATAGATTTTTCAAATTTAAATAATATAACTATGTCTGTTTGATCAAAACCCTAGTGGGAAATAGTTATTTAGCCTTATTATCATTATAATATATATGTCATCTAAAAATACAAGTATAAAATAAAAAAATACATTCTTAATAAATTTATTACTTATAATATTATCCAAGTTCACTTGGGGCTTAAATTTCACCATAGAGAACTAGAAGAGAAGAAGGACAAGGCAAAGCTAGGCTGCCACAAATATAAAATAAAATCCTAATTGAAGCAAGCTATCATGTTTTATATATGGCTTAGGCATGTGGTTGTGAAATCTTTGGATGAGAATTATCAAGTGCCAGAGTTTCTGCCATGTTTTGGAGGAAAAGGTTAACAGTGGGAAGTTTCCCTTGTCCCTCCTTTTTTTTTTAAATTAACTAATGTTTTGATTCATATAAATGTCAACTGGTATATAGAAATAAACAATATTTAAAAGAAATTATAACATATGTGTTTTTTAACAGCCCAAAGGGCTTAATTCCATCTAATGTTTTTCTAAATGATAAAAATTTACACGTTAACTTTTTAAAACCTTAATTTTTATCTATCAATTAAAATAAATAATTAAATTGAACAATCAATCTTTAAATATTAATGGTTAAAGAAACAATTTTATCTTTTTAATTTAAAAATAAAAAATTCTATAAAATTATAAAAAAATTAAAATATATAAAAATAATAATTAAAAATATTTTTTAAAAAATAAAAAAATAGCAGCCAACAAAAGTTGAACTAGGTGGTTGGTGCCCAAAGGGGAAGATTTGGCAATGTTGTAAGCATAAGATGACTAGATATAGTTATTTAATTTTAACAAAAGTGATCAGATGTAACTGTCTCTATTGTCATTGATGGTTGAAAAGGGTCAAAAATAGATAAAATCAACTATTTTCGATTGTTTACGACTACTAATGATGACAAAAGTAGCCAGATTTAATTGTCTCTGTCAAAATAAGTTGTTTTACGCTCACCCTATAAATCATATGGTTATTTTCAATCAACTGGTTTGACAATGTCATCGTCGGTGACGTTATCGACAATGATGGTTACTACTTTTATTTTTTATTTTTTATTTTTTAATCTTTTAAAAAATTATCTTTGTTTATTTATTTTAATATTTTTTTATATATATTTTTTAGGTTGAGCTTATTTTGATCATTTCGTAAAAAATATTAATAGAAGTTAAAAAAAAAAAGCTTCAGGGACAGATGTTTAGAATTAAAAATTAATAAGTAGAAGTTTATTATTTAAAAAAACATTGGATGGAATTAGGTCCTTCGGCCTTCTTAAAATTGGGTATAGATTCCTGATACACCTACATGCACAGAAATTAGTATATTTGCACCACCATAAATAAATGAGTAATTCCCAACATTTAATCTGTATATTATGCTTATGCCTATGCTTGTACTTTGGTTGGCGTTGATAAATAATTTATTAATGTGAAAAATATTAAAAGAAAATTGTCTTTTATTATTTATCGACACTATCTAATTAGCAAGAGTCCGAAATTCTTTAGACATGCACGTCTCTTCACTTGATAATTTTCTTAATATTAAAAAGAAAAATTCAATCGAACTTTTTTTGTAGGAAAAATTGCAAAATCAATCCTCGAGTATTTTCCGAAATCATTTAATGGGCGTCCAAAAAAGTGTGTGTATATATATATCACTCTAACCGGAGAACATCCAAATAGGAAGAAATTATTTAATCAAACATTTTTATATTGAAAATGATAAAATTTTATATTTTAACGTAAGTCTAGATTCATAGACATCAACTTTTAAGTTATGATTTTAAATCTAGCAACTATGTCAAGTCCAAAATGAAACCTAGGACCCCAATTAAAAGATTGGCTAATTAGTGTATTATTTGAGCCAAATGACAAAATCCCACACAAGGTTTCCTTGAACAATAAAGTCTTATTTATAAAATTTTATAAAGTCAAATATTTACTCTTTTCTTATAAAAAGACTAAAATATCCTCTATAAAAATAAATAATATTAATATTAAAATAAAATTTAATATAAATATATGAAAAGAAAATTTAATATAAATATATATTAAAATAATAATAAAAATTGATGAAAATATATAATATTTTAAAAAAGTAGTCAATGTCATTGATAGTGTCACTAAAAGCGATGGTCGTCGTTAACATAATCAGGTAGTTAAAAACAGTTATCTAATTTTATTAAGGTCGGATTTGACTGTCTTGATTGGTCGCCAAAAATCTGGTAAAGACGGTCAAATTTAACTGTCTACACTACCATAAAAAGCTAGAAATGACTGACATACTTGACACCTCCAATTTTCAACCATTTTAAATGTCGTAAGCAGTCAGATATAACTACCTCCAGCAGTTCTTTAATGATTAGATCTGACCGTTAATAGAATCAAGTGGTTGTTTTCAATCACTTGGCTATGTTAAAAGCGGTCAACATCATCTGTGACGCTGTTGGCAGCGGTGATTGTTTTTAAAATTTTATTTTATTTTATTTTTTATATTTTTATTAATTTATATTATTGTTGTAATATTATTTTATTTTTTAATTAATTTTATAAAATATATTTTTTAATTTTTATTTAAAAACATAAAAATATTCCTTTAGCTTTGATTAACGAGTGGATAATTAGCTTTTTAAAACTCGAAGAGTGATATTTTTTTATTTAAGGAAACCTTGAGTGGAACTATATCATTAGGCCTGTTAATTTTCCTTGGAAACACAATTAGCGGTAATTAAAACTGATGGTATAATGTGGATTTTGTATGAAATAATTGTATGATTCCTAGGAGAAAGATATGATAAAATGATTATTTTAATTTAGGCCAAAGGATTTATTTCCATCTCAATTTGGATGAAAAGATAAAATTTCATCTTCAAACTTTCAAATATTTAAATATTCACTTTTTAATTTTTTTATTTCCTTCTTTTAATTATTTTGATAAAATAATTAAATTATTCTCATAAAAAATAAATATAATTAAAAAATAATTTAATATTTAAATAAAAATATAAATTTCAAAAACTATGCAAAAATAAAAAAAATTAAAATTATATAACAAAGAGATTAGAAATGGTCTTATGGTTCACGGAGTGTTTAGATCTGACCGTTTTGTTTGGTAAAAGTGATCAAATTTGGTCGTCCCTTTTTTCGGTGGAGACGGTCAAATTTCACCAACTCTACCATTAATCATAGTTGAAAACGACCAATAGGACCAAAATCGATGTTTTTTTAATCATTTTTTATCATGATTGATGGCAGAGGTGGCCAAACTGACTCCCCTATGAATCAAGAGATCGTTTTTTACCTCCTTATTTGATTATCGGTGATCACTCTTGCAACTTTTTTTATTTTTCTTATTTTTTATAAATTTTAAAATTTGTATTACTATTATTTTAATATTTTTATAAAATTTATTTTATTATTTTATAAATTTTTTATTAAAAAGATAAAAATACTTTTGTAATTATTAACATTTAACTATTAATTGTTAAGTTTAATCATTGATTTTAACTAATGAATAAGTATTTAAATTTTTAAAAGTTAAGAGATAAAATTTTATTTTTATAGAACACCTTGGGTGAAAACATATCCTTGGGACTTTAATTTGTTAACAACAAAGTTACAAAACGTGAAAAATTACTTGTTGAAAACGTAAGATAAGATGCCAAAAGTTTTATTAGGTGTATTAGTTGAGAAAATATTTTATCATCTCAGGGAATTTTAACTGGACAAATAATTCTTGGATATTCGACCAGCATCTTCTTATTATATTATTTTGATAATTGTTATTCCATTCACTGAATCTAGCATGGTTTTCTTCAAGCTCCACTAAAAGTTTTTGTAAATTCTAAAATTAAGTATAAATAATTTTTGATTTATTTCAAAATATCCTCAGCATCCTTCAACTTATTTTTCATCTCTGTCCCCTAATACGAATTATTTTTAGTATTTAGAGTTTCCTAGAAATTTACGGAATTAAATTAATTGCTTCTAAAAATTTTCTTTGATGATTGAAAGTCCTAAAAACTAGAAAAATTGTTGAGAAATTTTTACATGGATAGACCCTTCTGTTAATTTTGTATTTAAATTGCAACTTTCAATAAACAAAAATTCATAAACACTACTCCTGAATTTAACAACTTTTTAAACTATATTTGCAAACAAATTTAAAAAAAAAAAAAAATTCCATAACTTTTAAAACATAAAAAATGCTTAAAGAGGTTTAGCTACGACAAATATGTGAAATTAATTTACAAAGCAGGAAAACAATTGAATAAAAACAAATAATATCCGATATTAGGGTTTTTTTTTTTTTTTTTTGAAAGAATATTATGTAATGTTATAACTTTCCTTGTATAAGATAAAGCAAAAGTCAGAATCAACTGGTGAGTAAAGTTTTCTGTATAAAATAAAATGATGTATTAATTTTAAATAATGTGAATATTATATTTATCCATGATTTCCAACAAATACAAGAATTTCATTTGTACTAAGATTAATGTCTCAATCATCGAGCTAGATTTGCTTGTTCAGTACGGAGAGAATAATTAGATGGAAAACCGTTGAAATTTTCCGGGAACAAGAAATGATAAGTAGAAGACAGAACACATGTCTATTCTACTGGACACAGATTCAACATCGAATTTAGTTTAAATTATTATATTTATAACATTAAACAGTAAAATAATTAATGAATCAAATTTTCCTTTTAATTTTACCCTTTTTTAGAGAGATAATTTTACATTTTAAAAAGTTATTTGAGAAATATGAATTATACAATATTCACCTACAACGATGATGTATGATGAGTTTAGTTTTTTCTCATTATAATCCCAACGTTCTTTCTCATATATTTTTCTTATTTTCTATGCCTTTCTTGAACCTTATGGAGGACTTGATTTCTGTATTTGAACATAAGTTTATACTATGTATTCTAAGTTAATATCCCAATATATTTCTTAAGTCATTTGCCTTGAATCTTTCATTATTAACACATGGGAGATCAGAATATGGAATACAAGACTGGGAAAAACCAAATTATCATACATTATAGTTGTAAATATTATAATTCGACAGAATAGATATTGTTGATTTGTGTTTGTTTTTAAACACGTCTATTAAGTTGAGAGGATTCAAAACTTATATTATTCTCTAAGTAAATGATATATGTCAAATGGTAAAGTGAAAGGAAAAATTAGGATCACAAATGTAGAAAGGCACCAAATTTCCATACAGATATAACAGACGTATATCTTGAAGTCCTGCAAAGACTTGTCTGGAATATCATGTTCACAGGTTCTGGTTTACATATATTTTAGGAGCTTCATTTGTTTTTGTTATAAAGACTTTTCTGGCCCACTTCGATTGATTTCCTCCAAAGTACAGTTTGCAACACATATATACTAATACCATTAAAATATAATCTCTTGTACTAATACCTTTATATATTATCACCTTTATATACACTTTAATTTATTAATAAACATCCTCTATCTCCTTCTCTCTCAAAATATTACACACAATATTTCTACTGGCCTAGCATTATTTCTTTCCCTCCTTCACAGGCTGTCATGGTTGAATTATTAAGACCCTGAATTATATTTTTTAAGCCTTGATTCTCTTTGTTGTTTATTCAAGCAAAGTGGGACGTCTTGCCTTTCATCAACAGCTTTTTGCTTCTTCCAGTGCTTTGTTTGCTCCGTCTATGTTGCTCAATATTTCCATTTCATATCTTGCTTGATTCACTAAAACCTTCATGTTCTTCTTCTTACACTTATGGATCAGACGACTTGTCGCTTCAGCAAAGAAGAAAAATATTTTTTTCAATGAGCTTCATAAAAGAACTTCTCCATCTGCTCATCTACTGTTTCAGGTAATTTAATTTAAGTTTGTTGACGTTTATAAACATAGGTGTGTGTTTGTGTGTGTAGTGTTTTGTAGTTAAACAATCTTAATTTGATTTTATGTTTAAAAATATTCAATATGAAAGAGACTTTTGTTTTAGATGATGCACAGTGTTGTGTTCTAAAACAAAATTTTCATCAAACTTTCTCTTTCAGTCCTACTGTTTGGCTTATGTAATATTGTTTTTGATTAGGTTTGATAGTAATTCTAAAAGCTGATGATGATATCATCACGAAGGTTTAATTAGCTTTGGTAAGAAACAGATGGAAGTGGAAACTTTTCAAGAACAATTTAATTAAATTTCCGAAGATCGATAGAAGAGAAGGCCACTGAAGAATAAAGCCTGGTGATGCTACCACCAAAACAATGGAGTTATGAAATGACCCAGTTGACATATTTTTGGTCTGAGTCTTACCCACATCCCAATTCACCTTTAAGGTTCGGAAACTATTTGGTAACACCACTTTCAGAGCTCCCAATGAAACGTTCTCAAAACATTTAAATTTCCATTTGTTTCTTCTTCTATTCTATACCCTGAAAATTAACTCTCACCACTAATTTTCAATACCTTTTTTCATGTGCCAAACCTGTCTTATTCCAAAACGTGGCCTGCATTTGGTACCCCAATTAGGGGACCATAAAGCCTTTCTTGTGGATAATTTCACTTTGTAGTGGCCTAAGTTTCCCTCTTTCTAGAATTTAATTGATTTTGTTTGATCTCAGTACTATTCCATTTCATCTAGCCTAGGTTGAAGATGACTCAATTTTTTTCTTGATCAGATCTTTTGATCCTTCGATTGTGTGAAGGAATTAAACATAATTAAAACGAAAAAAAATTTTTAGCTCAAGTTTTCGAATAATTGTCTCAGTAGTTGCTTCTATTTTAGCAACAAATGTGGTTAAATGTATTGTGATTCACATCAAATTTGATGGTCACTTTATTTCAGGCATGGGAACCAAAATTGAGTATGCAATTAACCCACTAGCAGCTTCAACAAATTCTAACAGCTTCGACTTCAACGCGCATCATTGTGTGGATGACTGGGATTATTTCCCATCCAAAGAGGTGAAGAAGTTTCAAGGAACTCGACAAGACGGTTTTCGCAACTCCATGGACAGGATGCTTGAGAAGCACAACATTGAATCCATAAAAAGAACAATGCAGATCCATGAAAATATCTTTAAACACCAGGTGAACTAAAGGTCTTTATATCTCGTAATTATTTAACCTTTTTAATGTATCATTTTCATCCATTGTCAAGTTATTATCTTTCAATATGTCTGTCTGTAACGGACCCATCTCAAACAGTAGGACCTAGAGTTCCTATAAATTTAACTAGGATTCTGAAAATTTCAGGTCCAAGAACTCCACAGGCTGTATAGCGTGCAAAAGATGTTGATGGCTGAGCTGAAGAAAGAAAGTAAACAAAGTGGAATGACAAGTTCTTCAATGGCAAGTTCAGCAATGAACCATTCACGTATATTTATGAAAACACAAAATGCAACTGCTTCAGGCTATATTTTCCAGGTTCAAAATATTCCTGAAGATCCAAGCTCCAGGGAGAGAAGCGGCAGCAGCCAAATTGGGAATAAATTACTGAATATTGAAGGGTCTGACGAGGAGAGTGAAGTTGAGTTAACATTAAGCATTGGAGTAAGGTCAAACAAGAAGAGATCAAAAGGTCAAGAATTGAAGGAAACCAGGGAGATTGATTCGACGGCATCGTTTAAATCTGATAGTGGCCCAAGCACTCCAATGAGTAGCTCAAGTGCGACATTTGATAACCAGGAAAAAAAGATGCCTCATTGGCTTTTCGGACTAAGCATAAACAGGAGTTGAAGTGAATTGTAGTTAAATTGATATAATTAATTAAATTAATTGTAATGTGTCTATCCTTTTAATCTTAATTAAATTCCTCTAGCAGCACCATGGAACCATGAATTTAATTACTTGGGTTCCATAAATTGATATTTCTAATTTAGTTTCACATATTTACTCTATATCCTTTTTTTTTTTTTATGTATATATAAATCCTTCTGTTGTAAGAACTCTAGATTCAATATGGAAATTAATTAATTAGGCTACTTAAAATCTTTTCGTTTTAATAAATATTTTTAAAATTCTAGGTATAAAATTAAGAGTATTGGATTTAAAATATATTTAATTATTCAGTATTACATAATTTATATGCGATTACAATTACATTGTATATTAGTATTACACCACCGAACTCCACCAACTTTAGAAAACATATTGTTTTAATAAGTGTTATAAACATGTCTATTTAAAAAACAAATCCAAATACCAGATTTGAAAAGAAGATATTATTAAGTAAAAGTTTGACAATGAGTTCATTCAAGCAAATTAGAAATTGTGTAGAATTCTACAACTCTTGAGAAACATAGATAATATTATATAGGCCAAAGGACACATTCGCACCCAAAGTTTGTTGAATAGACCAAATTTCTCCATCTAATTTTTAAAAACTCAAACACTCACATATTGATCAAAATTAATTGTTATATTTAACGGCCAATGTTAAAAGTTAATAGTCAGAAGGTTATTTTCGTCTTTTTGATAACAAAAAGTTTAAAAATAATAAAATAAATTTTATGCAAATATTAAAATAAATTATAAAAATATTTAAAAACTTTTAAAAAATAAAATAACAAAAAACAACCACCTCCTCTAACAACCGTCTATAAAAGAGCTAAAAAGTCAAAAACAATCTTCTAGTTCACAAAGAGACCAAATTTGGCTACCTTGTCTGGCAGATAAGGCTAGATCTACCTTCTCCATTTTTGGTAGAGACAATTAGATTTAGTCACTTCCACTAAAAAATATGATCGAAAACAATCTAAAATGGTTGGCTTTGGCTTCAACAACCATTTCCAACCACGGTTGATGGTAGAGGCAGTTGCTAAAAATGGAAAAAGTTGATCTGGCCTCCTCTGTTAGCGCCCTCATGAATCAGGAGGCCGTTTTTGGCCTCCTGACTCTTTTACAAGCAGTCGTCGAGGGCGGTGGTTACTTTTTTATTTTTATTTTATTAATTTTATTAATGAGGGCAATTTAGTTATTTTATCAAAATAAATAAAAAAAATGGATACAAAATGGTTACAAAATGGTTAAAGGTAAGTGTTTGGATTTTTAAAAGTTAGAGGATCAGATTTTGTCTTTTCAACAAACCTTGAGAGGGATGACAATGAGTGACCTGAAAATAATCTTCAGAAAACAAACTCACGATAACCTTCCACCAAATTTGTGCCAAAATTTATGAAAGTAAACTACAAATTCAAATTTTTAAGAGCAAAAAACAGGCTTAATCAGCTATCTAAGTTCTCATGTGAATACGGAAAAAAAACATAATAAGGAAAATAACTTTAACTTAATAGAATAAACAAAATTAAGATTGTTGAATCTCTTTCAAAGGCTCTAATTATTAGAACTTGGAAGACCTAACAAGTAGAAAAGAATGATAAATTGACTATTTAGAACAGGTTGAAGGACTTAATTCCCATAGTTTTTTTAAACAACATAGTCATACCCATTAATTTTAAAAATCCCAAATACATGTCTTGAAATATTTTTTTTATCCAATTTTACCAATATTTTTAATAAAATGACCAAAATGCCTTCAACCAAAAAAATAAAAAATTATAACAAAAATGAAATAATAGTTAAATGTTTAAATAATAATAAAATAAATATAAAAAAATGAAAAATAATTTTAAAAAATAATTAAAAATAAAAAAACAAAAGCCACTGGTGGCTGTTGATTTTTATTTTTAATATTAAAAAAATTTTTTAACTTTTTATATATTTTTCAAATATTTTAATTTATTTTTAAAATTTATTTATTTTATTATTATTATTTTAATATTTTGATTATTTTATAAAATTTATTTTATTATTTAGTATTTTTTAGATTTTTTAAAAAATATTTTTTAATTGTTAAAATTTAACCATTAATCAGTCAATTTAACTGTATAAATTCATTCTTAAAAATAAAAAAAAAAAAAAAACCAAAGATTAAATCCTTTGGCAATTAAAAAATGGCTAAAAAGACATATTCCCATCCAAGGTTTGTTGGAAAGACAAAATTTCACCTTTTAACTTTTAAAAACTCAAACACTCATTTGTTGATCAAAGTTAACGTTTAATTTTTATGGTCAACAATTAATATTTAGCGGTTAGAAAGGTATTTTTATCTTTTTGATAAAAATAATTTTAAAAATAATAAAATATATTTTACAAAAATAATAAAAATATTAAAATAAATTATAAAAATCTTTGCAAATTTTTAAAATATATAAAAATTAAAATAAAAAGATAAAAAACTAAAAAACAACCATTTTTGCTAACGGCGGTGGCTAAACAACCTCTTGGCCACCTTGTTTAGTGGAGGAGGCTAGATCAGTCTCATCTATTTTTAGTAGAGATGACTAGATCATGATCGAAAATGATTGAAAATAACAGTCTTTGGCATCATCAACCATTTCGACCATGATTGATAATGGAGGCGTAAAAAATGAAGGAGGTTGATCTGACATCCTTTGGTTGCCCTATAAATTAGGAGACTATTTATGGCCTTTTGGTTTCTTTTTTAAGGCCATCATCGTCAATGAAATTGTTAGTTGCAATGATTGTTTTTTAGTTTTTTATTTTAAATTTATTTTAAATTTTAAATTTTTAATATTAAATTATAATTGCATTATATATATATATATATATATATATATATTTATATTTTTTTTTGTAAAGGGAGTAGTTTGATCATTTTACTTAAAAAGTTAAAAAAATTAGATGAAAAATGATTAAAGAATGAGTATTTGGGTTTTTAAAAGTTAAATGGTAAAATTTTTTTTTTTTCAATAAATCTTTGGTGGAAATAAGTCCTTTGGCCATAAAAAATGGATGTCGAATTGAAGTGCATTAATGCCAAATGATAATTGCTTACTTTTCTTTGGCATATAATAATAATAATATTTCAATATATTTTAAGTTGTAATTATCTTAAAAAAGCATACGCCACAAATCAGATGAAATAGAGACACGACAACCTCTAAAACCCAAGAATTATGAATACCATATTGCTTGCTTTGTGGAATTCAAGTGGGTCTCACAATAAACACCCTTTCATATGATTTTCAATTAAGGATAACATTTTTATGAATGTTGGTATTATAAGTTAATGATCCTTGTCAATTTGACATTTTAAATTTCTTAACATTGTTTCTATTTGGTATACATTAATATTACAAAATCATGTAAACAATAATAATAATAATAATAATTTAACTTATGAAGAAAATAATTACTGATTTTAAATCTTGTTTTAGTAATGAGCAACATTACAAGATGTGGTAAATTACTTAGGTTTTGAAAATGTCACCCATCTTATAAGATAATATACTAATTTAAAATATTAAATTATATTACATGTTGCTCTTTTTAACTGCATCTCTGTTGTAATAATGTTATATAAATAAATAAATATATATATATATATATATATATATATATATATATATATATATATATATTGGCCCATCGCAGCACATAATGGTTGGCAAACGCAATAGGCTTTGCATAGGCCCCTCATAAGTGTATATTTGGCGGTACAAATAGGATACATTTAAAAAAAGGGTTATATTATAGCCACTTAATTCTTTGTTTTAAAATGGTAATTTGTATTTCAACTTTGATTTAATAAATCCAACGGTTAGAGAGTAAGAAATTATAAATAGTCATTTAGGGAAATTAATTAAATTAACCATTTTAGGGGGTTTATATAATTTTAGAGAATGATATGATACAACTAGGGCATATTCCAAGTCACAACACAAGGGCTAAACAGTTTCGAGAAGCATGGTTTAAATTCGGGCATACATGGAGGACCGAGTCATTGGAGGAGGAAGATTGATATATTCTAGGCTTGAGGAGGGCTGTGGAACCAGTTTTATTCGACTACAAAAGGTTTCGGTTTCATGTGGAGTCAATGGAGTTGAGGAAGGTATGATTATTCACAAAAGGGAGAAATCAAGATTGGTGCACCGCAACAAAGATTCCTAGCACTACCATAACACCACAAGCAGGGTAGAAGATAGGCACTGTGGTAGCCTACTGTAACACCCTGCATGAAGGGAAATTGTTGCACCTATCTAGAAGTTGGCTTCGCGATGGACGACCATAATGCTATGGCAAGGCAAAATATACATTGCACGTTAATGACGTTTTTCCTTGATTTTATGTTTATGTTATGATATTTTAATTCAAATAAAAGCCTAATTCAACTAAGATTAACCTTAAACTATATAAGGGCTTGTGATATTATTTTAAACCAGTTTTTGAAGATTAATAAAATTTGAGAGTGAATTTTCATTCAACAATTGAGAGGTGTTGTCTTTGTTTTTGATTGAACTATATAAACACAAACTCAACAAGACTTAGTCAAACTTGTAGTTTTAATTAAGGTTAGGGTTCTATAGACATAGTTTCTATAGGGTTTTAATTTGATAGATCTTGGGTTAGAGTTTCATAGACTTAGCTCCTATAAGGTTTCAACTCATTCAAAAGAATAAACAATCTATCTATATTTATTGAGAAGAATCAACCAATTTGGGTTTGGAAGTCTTTGAGACTATGGGTTTGCATCATTTGGTATCAGAGCAACGCTCTAGTATAATTTTCTTTTTATCTATCCTTTTTTGTTAATTTTGTTTGTTTTTTAACCAAAAAAATTCATATAATCTAAATTTTTTGTTCTTATTTGTGTTCCTTTGTGCCTTACTCTTACCTCAGTCATCGTTTTTGTTGATTGACTACTAGTTGTCAATGTTGAATTATCATTATTCTTTGATAGCAATCAAATCTCTAGAAATTTGAAGTTTATTGTCTAGCCTAAATTTGCTTGTTATCTGGTTAAAAGAAAAGCAAGTTTATTGATAAAAGGGTATTGTTACATCTTGGCCAGTTGGAATTACTGTTGTGAAGCTATATTTGATTGTTAACTTTTAGTCAAATTTTCTTTTGCATGATAAATTTTCAGCCCACATTTGGTTTTTTTTCTTTCATATGTCTTTTGTTTTCATGTAATATAGTCTTGTTGAATTTTCTTTGGACTCAGCTTGTGCGCTTCATAATTTCTTTGATTCTAACTTTGTCTTCGAAATTTTGATTCTTGGTTGTTTTATTAGCTAATTGTTCTTATTTGAGTGAATTGGTTATTTTAAGCATATTGGGGCACAAGTGAGATATATTAGAGCGTTGAGTGAAACATTTGAGCGAAGCACTTAAGTGAGACACTAGTGAGGATTTTCTAAATGTTTGCTTTATTTTTTTTTTTTTTTTTTATGTTGAAAACATGTTTGAAAATAATTCAAGTATAGGTGATATTACACCAAAGGAAGATGAGTTGTTAGTAAGAGCTATACACCTTTAATTTGAGAAGTTACATGCTATGATGAATATAATGAGGAATAAGATGATAGATTTAAGGCGAGAGAGGAGGCCTAATAGGGTTACATCTATAGGGTAAGAAAAAGATTGCTAAATAGATGTTGATTCTATGAAAAGTAGACCTATTATAGGTGATAAGTATGGCAAAGGCCATATACCTCATTTGGAAGGATGACCTAAGGACAAAAAGATGAGGATTTAGAAACACCAAAATAAAAATGTAACAACCTGGGTTAGAATGATAATTTAGGATAAAAATTGGTAAGAAAAAATTGAGATTTACGTTTAGAAATCAAGTTGAGGGAGTTTAGGAATAGAATTGTCATTTAAGGGCTTTATTTGGCTTGTACACATGTCACTTAGAGGGGTTGCCACATGTATAGTACAAAAAGACATAGAAATTTTTAATTTCTAATACACACTTTTATGTATCCTGGGATACACGATTGTGTGTGAGCGTATTTTAGTGTAACTATATAAAATATGTTTTAATTGAAATTTTACATAAATTTCATTTCTCACTTTCTTGAGTTTTCTAGAGAGAGCATTTCAAAGAGTAAAAGGAGAGAAGAAGCATGTTTGGCATGAGCTATAATAGAAGAAAGAGCTAGAGAAAAAGAGTATTCTTAAAGTATTTCATAACATGTTTTTGTATGATTATGCCTTTATAATGCTTGATTCATGTTGATTTGTTGTGAAAGCATGATTTGATGATAATTGATATTTAATTGATAAGAATTAAAGATGATAATGATCAATATGATGTTATTTAAGGATTATTAGCTTTAAAATTTCTTAGATCTAAAAGAGAAAATTCATGAGAGAGAAAATTCTCGCCCTCCCTCCTTACAATTTTTTCCTTATTTAGTGTCCTCATACTTTCTTGCTTGAACGTTGTTGCTTTCTTTATCCACTACCCTTTATTAGTAGTTGCTCTAATTGATTAACCTTTTCGAGCTAGTTTTCTCTTTCGTTCAGCCTTGGCATTTCTCTTTCCTTGGTGTCATCTTTGTGTGTATATTTTATAAATCAATCTCCTTGTCTGTATGTTTGGTTCTTATGGTATGTTACTCTTTGTGGCTACTCTTGAAGTGTCATGCACCTCCCTTCTTTCTTCTATCTCTTAGCCTTTGAGCTTGGTCCTTATTGTGTTCCAGCTATGGTACTTTCTCCTCTATATTTCTTATTTTCTTCTTTGTTTGGCATCTACAAGGTTGGTTGGGTTTGTCTCTACTCCTTTTGGTTGTGTTGTGTGCTATCTTTTTTGGGTTGTGGTATTTTATTTTTGTGTGTGAAGTTATAGTTTATGTATTATTAGTTTTTATGCATATGTGTGGTATGCATTTATATATATTTTTTGTTTTAGGTTGTTGTGTTTTATCTTATGGCTGAAGAGTCAACTCCTTTGGGTAAGGCTGATAGCTTTAGTCTATCAATTTTTATTGGCATACTTGATGGTAGTAATAGTGGTGTTAATGAGAAGGTGATGAATAGGCCTTGGAATTGATTGTTCAGTAATAGAATAGTTTGTTTAAGCCTGAAATATATTCCTCTCTCAAGCTTTAGTAAAGTTGGAAAAAAAATCTAATCAAGCTCCTAGAAGAATTGGCATGTTAAAGAGTTAAAAGGTGGGAATCTTATGCCATAGGTTTTTTCTTAGAGAGAAAACCACCTTTTCTAATATGTAAAAGATTTTTCAAGAAAATATGGGGTAACCATAACCTTATTAAAGCTACTTCTAATGGTCAAGGAATTTTGTGTTAAAGTTCAAGGATGTTGAAGACCTTGATAAAATGTTAGACAATGACCCATGGTTTGTTAGGGTCAACCATTCTTTGTTAGGAGGTAGACTAAGAATATCACCATGATTACAAAAGAGACAAAAATTATGGCCATATGGGTGAGAATAAATGTATCCCTCTAGAGTTTTGGAATCCCAAAAGATTTAGATATATTGCGAGTATAATTGCAAGACTAATTTGATTGGACTCGATCACAAAAGAAAGGTCTGAACTTGATTATACAATAATCAACATTGAGATAAATATACATAAGGAGTTTTTGGATGCCCTAGATATTAAGGTTATAAAACTTAAGTTGGATTATCCTTAGAGGCCAATAAGATGTCAACTCTACCAACATTATGCACATGCTAAAGAGAAGTATAGAATTGGATCTTTCAAGAATGAGGTCAATAAAAGACCTTTTAGAATTGATTGTAAGGTTGCTACATAGGAAAATAATAAGGTTACCATCCTGATCAAGAGCAATAGTGGTAAAATAAAATTAAAGGGAGAGATAGAAGAATATACCTAAGAAAGAAATAGATATTATTCCATTCAAGGATTTTGACCAATATATTTGAGATTGTGAGTAAAGCCAATGAGAAAATGATAATAGTTTGGCTGTTATGTATAGTTGTATCATAAATAACAATAGAGTTTTTGATCACTTTATAAAAGAATATCCTCCTTTGAATATGGGCATTGAAGAAGGGTCTAGAAAGAGTGGAGAAGATCTAGAACCAAGGGAAGCCAATGAAATTAAACAAACAAAAGAAAGGAACATAGTAGGAAATAAGGAAACAAGAGTTAAAATAGAGAAAGTGAAGAAAAATAAGAATATTGGAATCTCTTATAGTCAAACCATTTGGAAAAGCCATCATGATTGATGAGAGGGAAATAAAAAACAAGAATGGTAAGAAGGACCAGAAAGGGAGTAAAACCAAAAATAAAAAAAAGGATAGGAACTGGTCTCTTACTATTAAAATCAATAGTTAAGTTTGCTTCTTGGAATATTAGGGGTTTGAATTTCCCTTTGAAGTAGAAAGATATTAGGAAGTTAATTAAGAGTAGATCCTTGGATATTATTGCTATTTTAGAGACTAAAGTAAGAAAGGAAAATAAAAAGGCTATCAGGAAAAAATTTTGTGGGGATTAGGATTTGATTGATAATTATAACTCTAGCCAAAAAGGTCGCATTTGGGTTGCTTGGAATAGTAACACTCTTAAGGTGGTGATTGTAGAAACGAAAAATCAACTTATCTACTATATGATTAAAAACATTTCTTTGGGTAATAAATTATACGCTACCTTTCTCTATGAAGCTAACAACTATATCGTTTGGAGGAATTGATAGGAGGAAATTAGTAGGATTAGTGGTCAAAACAAGAATAAGCCTTAGGTGATCATGGGAGATTAATAAGGAAAAAAAGATGAAAAGGTAAGGGGATTTGGAGACTGAAGTACCCATGATGAGGAGGTTAATGAGCATTACTTTAATACCTATCTAGATGACTTGAGAGTTATGAAGCCAAGTTTGATGTAAAGTAATATGAGTAATGGTGCCTATAGAGTGACACGTAAACTTGATAGAATCTTTATTGATGATAATTAGATTGATAAATATTCCAACTCTTTTGGTATGATTCTTTTTAATGATATCTCAGATCATTACCCTTTGATTGTGTAGCATCCCAGGTTAGAAAAACCCTTAGGGGTAGAGTTTTGGGGTTAGAAATAAAATTCAGGAATAGTTTGGGAGTCTAGAGGAGTTCAGGGGTGAGTTGGTAGTTTTTCAAAGCTGTGTGGCCTTCGTATGATTTCTTTAGGGAGGTTTTGATCATACAAAGCGCGAGAAATGAATTATATTCATTTTTCCTTGGTGCACTCCCGTGCATCATGGCTGCACGCCCGTGCAAGTGGGATTAAGTGAGAGAGACGGGAGAGTTATTACATTTCTCACCTATTTTCAGTCAATCTCTTCTTTGTTTTCAGCAGCTCCCAGCCCTAGGCACGAAATCCAGCTTCCAACGGCTCCTAATCCAGCTAGAGAGCAGAAAGAATAGCTTGAGTTTGAGCTTCCAGCAGTCATGTCAAGAGGTAAGTGTTTCTTACTCTCTCTTTGCGTTCCCAGCTTGATTGTTGATGCTTGGAAACGTTTGCCGACGTTTCTAGTATATTATGACATGTTGTGTATGTTTGTATGATGCCATGATGATGATATGATGCTTTGTTTGATGATTTTCCACCCAAAATGCATGCTTGCTTGATTGTGAGTGTGTTAGTAGGAGAAATATGAGATTTCCATGGTGGATTCAGTAGTATTGGATGGATGATGAAATTGAAGTGATTTGTTAGCTTATTGAAGTGATTTGTTAGCTTATTGAAGTGCCATTTTTGTGTGTTTCCGTTTAATTTGAGTTTGGATGTGTTTTGGGGCGGATTCCGGCATTTCCAGGCGAGGTCTGCTGCTGCAAACCCAGGTGCACGCCCGTGTATCTGCAAACGCACGCCCGTGTGCCTGTGGTCTTGCAAGCGCACGCCCGTGTGCACGAAGTACACACGACCAGAAATGCAAGGACACGACCGTGTGTCCTGAGGGACACGATCGTGTGTCCGCTTTATGCGTGAAATGGCCAAATTTTCCAATAGTTTACACGGCCAGGCACACAACCGGGGCACGGTCCCGTGTGTCTGGGCACACGCCCGTGTGCCCGTGCCCAGCACGGCCGTGTGTGCACATGCACGACCGTGTGTCTTCCTTGCACGGTCGTGTGTTAGTCAGATTTCCCAGAATTTATAGAAAATGATTTATAAAGGTTTGGTAATCCATCCAGAAGGCTAATAATCATCAGATAACTCAGAATTCAGTTAAGAAATGTTGCATAAGCATATATAGCATAGCATATAGCCTGAAAGAGGATCTAGGGATCCGAATTCAATAGTTTTCAACATTCAGAACCCAATGTATGGGTTACAGTTTTGGGTGAACTCGAGGGGGCATCCGTGGGACCCAACTTTCTGACACCAGTCAGACTGCTCAGCACAGTTTTCAGCTTTCTAGCCTGTAGCTAGAATGTTCAGCCCACTTGGCCAGGATGCCGAATCCCTATGTTCATCAGCCTGATCAGCACAGTAGGTACCTTTGGGTACATATAGAGATTCACACGCATGCATATTAAGATTTCAGTTATCATGTCATGATATTTACTTCAGAATTTGATTAATAATAAGAACAACTAATCCAGTAATCAGTTTCAGTGCCAGCAAGCGATTAGATGCATGAATAGGGCCGAGGCCAGGTATGTTGTTTGCATGTTTGCTTGCTTGGGTTTGAGGGAAGTAAGGAATGCTTACTGGGTGATCTTTATCACTCATCCCTTTCCTTCTTCCTTCCTTTTCAGGTTTTGTTGCTGCTAGCGAGGAGCGGGTGGACTGAGGCTCGCGAGAGAGGACCCACACACACCCTTTCAGCATGTACATGTATTTTATTTTTAGTTTGGACTGGGAGGTCTTGTATGTATTTTGTACATTCTCAGATGTAAAGAACATTGTACACAAACGCTTATATGTATGAAAAGCCATTATGGGCTCATTGTATATTTGTTACAGTTTCAGCTTTTGCGTATGTAATCAGTAGTAGTAGATTCCTTGTCGTAGGATTCTCGTCGCGGGTACCCAATCTCCAGTTTATTTAATAAAAGAAACAGTATTATCCAGCTGCAGGGGTACTCGTGGCGGCGGGTTGTACAGATTGTGAATTGTGAAAATATGGAAAAAGGTAAGAAACCCCTTTTCAAATTCTTTAACTACTGGGCCTATGATAATCGATTCTTATCTTTGGTAAAAGAGTGCTAAGATTTGAATATTATCAGTAGTCCTATGTTTAGGTTAGTGAAGAAGCTTAAGTTGGTTGAATGCAAGTTGAAAAAGCTAAATAGAATAGAATTTTAGTGCATCTAATAAAGGGTTATGCTAGTTATAGAAATATTGGATGCCACTCAGACATATCTTTTAAACAACCCTTTTGATGAAAACCTTATTAGCTATACAAATAAGGCATATAAAAGAATTAACTATATGGAGGAATCTTTTCTCAAACCAAAATCGAGGATACAATGGTTTAAGGAGGGGGACCAAAATTTGAGCTATTTTTTCGAATGTATTTGGGAAGAAGAAATAAAAATTCCATTAAAGGGATTATATATGACAATGAGGTTTTGGTTTAAGAGAAAATCAAGTTAGAGATGCTTTGGTAGACTATTTTAAGAATATCCTTTTTGAGAATGTTTTTAAGAATAATAATAATAGCCGACCTAAGTTTTTTTTTTTAATTATAGTATCCCCTGTGATGTAACTGAGAATATAGTTATAGAGGTTTCGAGCAAAGAGATCAAAAGTACCTTGTTCAGCATGAATCACAATAAATCCCTTTATCTTGATAAATTTATAGTTTTGTTTTTTAAAATGACATAGGAAATTATGGGAAAGGATGTGTTGGAAACCGTAAAACATTTTTTTGCTAATGGCATTCTCCAAAAAGAAGTTAATTGTACTATCCTTGTTCTTGTGCCAAAATTTGAGAACTTGTCCTTTGCTAAAGATTTTAGACCTATAGCCTATAGTAACACGATTTATAAATGCATCTCAAAAATTTTGGCTAACAGATTGAAGGGAATCTTGCCTAATTTTGTAAATAAAGCCAAAACTCTGTTTATTGAAGGTAAAAGAAATGAAGATAACATACTCCTTTACAGTGAATTGTTTAATAAATTTTATAGAAGTGTTCTCACTAGAAAAAGATGTGCTATTAAGGTTGATTTGATGAAAACCTATGACACGGTTAGATGAGAATTTGTCATAAAATGTTTGAAGAATCTTGGTTTCCACTTGACATTTATTTACTAGATTAAGGAGTGTATTACTATACCTATGTTTTCTATTTGTATTAATGGTACACTTAAAGGTTTCTTCAAAAGTTCTAAAGGGCTTAGGCAAGGTGATTGTATTTCCCTTTATCTCTTTGTGATTACCATGGAAGTCTTCTTTAGAACTGTTAAAAAGAAAGTTAAGAGAGGAGAATTTGAGTACTATTGGAAATACAGGGTTAATAAGATAACCCACATTTGCTTTATTGATGATCTCATTCTTTTCTACAAGGTTAAGGATAAGTTGTTAAGGACTTTCAAAAGAGTTGTTGATGAATTGTAGAAATGGTTTAGATTGGGGACTAATTAGGCCAAAAGTAATATCTTCATGTCTAGTGTGGTTAACGATGAAAAGGGTAAGCTATCTAAAATCCTTAGCTTTGAGATTGACATTATTCTATGCAAATATCTTAGTGTTCTATTAGTTTTGACTAAGCTAATTGAAGTTCACACATTCACATAATGAGTATTAAAATTGATAAAAACTCAATCAAAAACATTGATTGTTTTAATTTTTCAAAATAGCTTAATCCACTTTTTTTAAGTCATTGGATCCTTCAATCATGCCTACACATAGGTTAAAACAAGACACAAAAAATGCACAATCCAATCCAAAATAATAGGAAAACAAGGGTTTCCATAAATCACTACTATTAAGCTTGCCCTTCATTTTTTAATTAAATCGCTTACAAATCTTGATTGTCTATTGATCTTTTTTTTGCCTCTTTATCATATTGTGCTAAAGTTCACAATTATTCAATGTACTTCTCGTTAGTACTAATCTCGTCATTGACAATATTATTGTAATTTCATTTATAACATTATTTATGTTTTGAAAAAAATTAAATGTTATGTTATTCTTATAAGTTATTAAAATATATTAAGTTGCAATAGTTTAATAGTATTAAATATCATAGTTATACTGTTTAATATCACTTTAATTCATTAAATTTAATATAATCAAATATTTAAAATTACATTAAAGTTTGATAGTTTTTAAATTCATAGAATATTTTAAAAGCATTTTAAATATTACAATATTTATATTTTTCAATATCATTCAAATTTAAATTTAATATTTCAAAAAATTTATTAAGGTTGGGTTTTTAAATATCAAATAGTATTACAAAACTTTTTAAATATATTAATTAACTTTTATTTTTTAACAGTTATTATTTTAAGTTCAAATGTCTATTTTGCTAAAACAGACGGCTTTTGCCTAGTGAGAAGGGTGCATGTGGCATTAAGCCTTTTCAATTATTTCAAAACCCTAATTCGATCTCCACCATTTCTTTCTCTTCCAATAACCCTAAAACCACTCTTATTCAGACACAGAAGCGCTCTGTTTATGACATGATCAGCAAGGTCCCTACCCAGCAACCGCAGCGACGACAGAACGGTTGGGTCTCTGTTTCTGTGGCTTCTGGGGCTGCCGAGGGCATGGACCAGGCCTCAACTTATAGTGACTCAGATGATGATGTAAGCTTCAATTCAGTCTAGAGTTCCTTGACCTTGTATATGGTGTATGACGTATATTCAAATGTTGGATTATTATTATTATTTAATCTAGTGCTTGGGCTTGTTTCAAATTTGGGGGGGGTGGGGGGGGGGGGGGTGGGAGGATGGAGTTGAACAATGATAAATAAGGGTTTTGTTGGTTAATGTATGGATTTATTTGAAAATTCTACGGCTATTTTAAGTGCAACAGTTTATATAACATAGGTCTTGTGTTACTATTGTCGGTCACATATTATGTCAATTTAATTCTTACAAGCGAGAGTCTGTGCTAATGGTGATGCTAGCTAAGGTCTTTTGGATGGGTTGCTTATTGCTCAGAGGTCAGTTGAGATGAAAATGAGTTTTAATCTCAACATATGCTAGCTACTTAATTCAATCTCAAATAATTACTTGTTTCAAAGAATGAGACGGTTCAACAATAAAGCTGAAGTGATGTGGTTGAGATGTTCCTTCTTACAAGGGACACAGTTGGTGTAGAGCAACTTCCAAGATTGTTAAATGATGATGTCAACAGAATTGAATAATGTACTATATAATGAGATTTTATGGTTAGCTAGTAATCTATTATTAGAACCAATAATAGATTTGTTTTGGAGGTGTGTGCATGTTTTTAGTTATAAATTGGAGATTTTAGGTTGATAAGATTGTTTCCTACTTGTGTTAAAATGAAGTGCTTATTTGTCTGCTTTTGTGTTAATGTACATCTATGTTTTCCTTGTAAGATGCGTTTTAAAATAAATGATGCTCTGTACTTGGCAACAATTGGTGTATTTGTAATCTTATAAATGAGTCCAGATTTCCGATTAGCCCGAAAATTGAAGTTGCCATTACCTTTTTGGGTTTATTACTTATGTTTTTATTTCTTCAAGAAAAGATTCAGATAGGAGGGGAATTTCCATATAGTTTGTTTTTAATTTGAAATCATCGTCATCATTTATTTTACTGTCATACTTGGTTATTGTTGTGAAGTTATCCTCACTTTGAATTGCAAAAAAGGCTTTCTAATTGTGAAGAATTAAGTAGACATATCTGAATTTTACATAAAATGAAAATGAAGTTCCTTTTCATTTAGTTTGAAGGCTATAATGTTGTTCGGAATGTTTCACCTAATTTCTTTAATATTTTTCTTCTGTTCTGTAGAAAATTTTCATTGCCTTTCATCTCCACTTTTCTTTCAAAATTCTTTGTTCTTGAAAAATTACAATTCTTTTGCAATTTTAAGACCATGAACATGTGGCAGGGACTACAAATTAAACAGAAACGGGATCCCGATGAAAAGAAGTCAAAGGAGGTCATACTGGTGAGCAGCGACGATGAAGAGGCAAACGAGGACCTCAGCCTTAAGATTGTGGAGAAACATCTATTGATGCATGCAGCCAAATTAGTTCAGAATGATGATGTTGACAGCAAAAATGACATTGTGGTAGATGATGAGAAGGTGGATCTCTCTTCTTCGTCTTTGCTAGAATCTGAGGTTGTCACCGCTGTTCCAAGTAGCACGAATGATGAGATTGTCATTGAAGATGTGAAGAGTGATAATAAGAGAATTAGGGTTCGGAAAAAGAAGAAGAAGATTGAGAAGATGGAAACTGGGGACCGATCTGTGGGTTAATTTTCATTGTTTTTTATTTTTTTCTTTAAATTTTACTAATTTGCTTTATTTATTCCATATAGTTTAGGCGAATTTGTAATAAAGGATTCCAATAGGTTATTGCAAAGGAAGTTCATGTGGAGACAGTCGAGAATGGTGAAGAGGCACTTAAAGCTTCAGATATATCTGATAATATTGTGCTGCGAAAGCTTCTCGTGAGTTAAAACATTTGCTTAGAACTGGCATTTTGAAAATTTGCAATTTCCATATGGAGCCTTAAACTAGTATCTTTCTGATATATATTCTATCAGCGGGGGCCAAGGTATTTTGATCCTCCAGATAGCGGCTGGCAAACGTGCTATAATTGTGGCAAAGAGGGGCATATGGCTGTGAACTGTTCATCTGCTCAGAAGCGGAAGAAACCATGCTTTATTTGTGGGAGTTTGGACCATGGTGTAAAGCAATGTTCCAAGGTTTGTAAGAAAATACTATTGTTTGAAGCTGTGTATCCCATTGTTTGGGCTGTTTTGTACATGTTTTGTTTGTTAAAGTTGATGAGTCTTGCTTTGGAAGATATCTTTCCATAGCAAAAGACTTTTTCCATTTTTTTTTCCTTTCTTGTTAAGATAAATGACTTCAAAATCATATTCAAGTATGATTTTATTGTAATGTTCAGGTTAGTATTTATGCATTTTATTTGTGTTACTGTTATTAAGGATAAAGAATTAATTGAGCTAAAAAATTATGTTTAAGTGCAAATAGATGTATTAAGCAGTACCAATGATTACTGATATATACTGCAGGGATTATGCATGCATAATTTTTTTTTTTGGTTTTTGGCAAAGTTTTATGCATCGGTACCCATATGTTCTTTGATTTCATAAAATATAGTTTTCTCCCAATGTAATGCTTTATGTACTTGATTTACAACACTGATATATATTGGTATCTTTGTTACTTGTGCATGTTCAAATGTTTTTTGAACTCTCACTAATTCAGTATAAATAAAACATTTTTTGCGTATGTATTTAGGGCTGATCGCTTGTTTCTTCATGTCTAGGATATCTACTAACTTAGTAAATTGTGAAACTGTAACTTTACCATTTCCCAGTTAGTAATGATGGAATGTTCTACCATAAACATAATGATTTTATCCCCTTTGTGAACCTGATTTTTTGTGTGCCTCTTATATTATTATGAAACGTGGGCTTGTTGATTGTTTAAGAGGAGATAAATCTTTCATGAAGAACATTTTTTCACTTAGCTTCTTTGAAGTTGCCATAAAATTGAAATAAATAAGACTAGTTAAACTTACTTTCGACCATCATCATTGGGGACTTCAATGCTAATTAGGGGTCTTGGAATGTAATTTTGCTGACATTATATTGATTAGGATCCCATATTATAGGAGGAAATTTAGATTTTTACTATATTGTTGCCTTATTTTATTTAGAAAATTCTTCACAAATTAACTACTTTTTCGATAGATTTTGATGGCCTATATAAAGGCTTAAATTTTTATTGTATCAATTATTCAGACTATTTATTGTTCAAATATTATATTAATTAGTTTAACACAATTTAAAATTCATTCTTTTTTCAATTATTTGTCAGTTGTTTTTTGGATCGTGTATCGATCGAGTCCTATTTTTTTTTTTTTCGATTCTATATCAATTTGTTATCAAAGCAATAATGCATCAGTTTGATATCAAAAGGGTCCTATATCAATTTGGTATCAGTGTCTTAATTTGTCCTGCATCAGTTTAGTATCAGATTCGAGTCTTACATCAGTTTGTTATCAGTGCCTTAATTTGTCCTGCATCAGTTTGGTATCAAATTGGAGTCTTACATCAATTTGGTATCAGTGTCTTAATTAGTCCTGCATCAGTTTGGTATCAGATTCGAGTCTTACATCAATTTGGAATCAATCTTAATTCAATTTTTGTTTTTGTTGTTCTCTTCAATTGTTAGTGGATTGATCCTCCTTGATCATTAGTCGAGGGAGAATTATTTGTAGTTCAAGTCTTCAGAACTGAGTTTCTTTGAATTAGGGGAGAATGATGCAGGACCTATCAAAGATTTTTGAATCCCATATTACAGAAAAAAATTTACAATGTAATTACATTTAGGGTTATTGGGTTATTTTTTTATTTTATTTAGGAATGTTTTCATATTATTTTATTTAGGTATTTTAATTAGATAAGTATCTTATTTTATTTAGATTATCTTATTTAGGGATATTATCTTATATAAGGATTTTAGCAAGATACTATACTGTCTATATAAATGGTTTAAAATTTTGTTGTATTATAGACTATTTAGACAATTTTTGAAATTATTCAAATACAATAGAAATTTGTTCTCTCCAATCATTCATCAATCCTCAATCGTTTGTCAATTATTATTCCTTAGTCATTAGTCAATTATTTCCTTGGATTGTGTGATGATCTTGATTGTTTGTCAATCTCTAATCGTTAGTTGATTGTCCTTTTGGGTCATGTGTTGATCTTGGTTGTGTGTTGATCAAATTCTATTCTTTGAGTCCTATATCAGTTTTTATCTGAGTCGTGTTCTACATTAATTTGGTGTTGGAGCCTCAATATGTCTTCCATCAATTTGGTATCAAAGACGAGTCTTACATCACTAGGTTTTGGAGTTGAAGAGAAAAAAAATGGAAAGAAAGAAAAAGAAAAGAAAAACAAAACTTATGCAGTGAAGTTTCAGTGCAGTTTTCACAAACTATTGAGATGGGTTGATGTCTCAATCAATCTCTATTTACTAACACAGGAATAATTTCTTTAATCTGCTTTTATGATGTATGCATATTTTTATATTTAGCTTCTCTTTCTAGACTCTTTTGTGTACACAAGATTGTTTTTCGTGAACCAGGATACTAGTCATCTGGTAATTCAATCATGTTTGGTTTATTTGTAGGCACAGGATTGCTTTATTTGCAAAAGAGTTGGTCACCGTGCAAAAGATTGTCCAGAGAAATACAAGAGTGGCTCTCACAATGCTCAATTATGTTTGAAATGTGGGGATTATGGGCATGAAATGTTTTCATGCAGGCATGATTATTCACTTGATGACCTCAAGGTCTGGATCCACTTCTGAAGTTCAATTTCTAATCTTTCTAACCCATTTTTGTCACTTATAAATTTCTTACAATTTGAGTTTTTGCAAATATGTTCTTAATTTGTTGTTCTCTAACTATTTTCCCATTGTGTTTTTATTTCTTTCACTAGGAAATTCAATGTTACATTTGCAAGAGTTATGGCCATCTGTGTTGTATTAACGTCAGTGATACCAGTTCAAGAGAAGTTTCTTGTTTCAAATGTGGTCAGTCTGGTCACACTGGATTGGTAAGTCGTTTTCATTGTCATTTTGGTGTCTGTTGGAAAGAGCTTTTTGTTGAATATTCTTGATTATGAAAATTTTCATTTTCTCTGTCAATCACATAGCACATGCGTATTTCCTTTCTCTTCCACTCAATTGATGCATCACTATTACGGGGTGCTGACTTCCTATTATTTTAGCATTGAAAACATTTGTTCTCTTTGTCATGGAAAAATGAGTTATTGATTTTTGTTGTTGGCATGATGTACATGAAAATTCTTGTATTTAGGCATGCAATAGTTTACGAGGTGAAACGACGGATACTGCATCACCTAGTTCATGCTTCAAGTGTGGTAGAGAAGGACATTTTGCTCGTGAATGCATGAGTTCTGCAAAGGTAAGCTAATTGTTCACAGAGCCATTTTGTACTTCTTCATTCCTTTTCAAAGTTTTATTTCTTGTTCTTTCAAATTCCATTGTGCAGTTTTTGGTTTCAAAATGTAATCATTATGCCTTTGATCCTATGCAGATTCGCAAGAAGAATTTTGATTCATCAACTCCAACACTTCGACCTCATAAAGAAAATAAGGACTACTCAGGGTACAGATCTGCCCCTAATGATCATAGTAAGGGTCATAAAAGGAGAAAGATCCAAAATGAAGATAGAGGCTTTACTACGCCACGAAATTCCAGACAGAGAGGCGGTTGGATAACAGGGGATCCAGGAGAAATCTCATATAGTAAGACCAAAAGGAGTCGTTGGAACTCTCCTGCAACACCAACCAGTAAGGGTCACAAAACTCATGCTGTCACTGCCGGTGGTCATATTTCAAGTTCTCAGTCATCTAAAAGGAAATCTGTTCATCATGGTCATGTCATGTCCAGGTTTGACAACTATGGCAACGATGGATTTAGGAATTATGATTGGTGGTAGAAGCCCATACGATAATTTATGAATACTATGTCCTTTTTTGGGGACATGGATTGAAATTTTATTGCCTCCTGTGTTCCCCTTATGGATGATTGCCCGCTGCGCGGCTCCAACAACACCCACAACCCCCGCCAACCACACAAGGATTTCTTTTGACGATTTTGAATGAAGCTTTTTCTAATTCTTTTTAACTTTCGTCTTTTTGGTGGTTATGATTCAGGGTGTGATTAGTAACCATAATCTTATATGATAATTTGTTAATGGAATAAATTTGAAATAAGGTCTTAAAAGTAGTGTTTGTTAATTTATGTATCTTATATTTAGGTGGTACATAATAATTTGTTTCACGTAGAAAATAAAATAAATACAAATATTATAGACAGAGAGGGGTTCAAATTTTGTATATTAATTAAATTATTGAAAATATTGTTATTTTATTTGTCTTTTTGGTTTCAAAGTTTCAAAGAAAGTGGTTTAAAAAAAAAAATAGATAAAAATTATAATGATAATTTATAATTGTTTAAACTAGCCATTTTTTATTTAGTGGAGTATTTTTACATAAATTTTAAAACTGTAGTGATGTTTTCGTAATCTTTTTTAAATTTATATGAGTAATATCGAAGCTCAATTTAATTTAATAAACTTGGTTTAAACCAAAATTTTGAGATTTGAATGACAAGGTTAAAGTTTAAGCCTAAGATATTTATTAGGCTTGGACTAATAAGTTAGACTCGGTTCAATATTGATTTAAGTAATATTTTATTATAAACAAATAATAAATTATTATAAAGATAAATTATTAATATAAAATTCACGTGCATATATGATTATCGTTTTTGGCTAACAATAATAAATGATTATTTTTCGTAAATACTCTTAAAAGATTATAAGATGTATATTAATATTGCGTTTGGTTAAAATAACATGTTTTATATTAAATTAATTGTTTTATGTATTTTCTAAAATGTTTTTTATGTTACTAATATATTAAGATTTATTTTATATTGTCAAATTATGAAGTTCGTTAGCTAGATTATCTTTTTAAGTTGTCATCTTATTATTTATATATATATTTTTTTAAAATATTTTCTATGTTATTTGTTATTCTGATTAAAAAAGCACAAGTTATTCTTGTTTTTAAATTTTAAGAGGATAAACCTGTAGTAAAATTTGAAAAACTCCAAAGCTTGATAATCCTACAGGGAAATAAATAGGATTTTCAAAATTTTGATTTCTAGACAGATTTTATATACTTAAAAAGTGCAATATATTAAATTGCATTTAAAGTAAAGGGAGAGAGAATTGTTCAAAATTTGTAGAGTGGTTCAGTCTTTTTCAATCTCTTATATCCACCTTTTAAAGTGATTGTTTCAAATTTTCACTTGAATTCTTTTTAAAACTATACTAATTGAATTGAAATTATACATTTAATTATAGTTTTACAAGATTTCTCCCAAAAATGTTTGGAGAAAGAAATTACAAAGTGATGAATGGCTTTACAAAGGCGGATTCACAAATTATGAACAAAATTTCTCTAAAAAAAATAAGAATACAAGCTTTAGAAAGAGAGTAGAGTGAGAATTAAGAGCAAAATTAGTATGAGCTTGTTGGAATGTGATTTCTCTAATAGTTCTTATTTCAAATAAACTCATTTATATAAGTTTTTAGGGGCTTGAAATGTGAAGGAGTCGTTAATTTCAGGATTCATTGGATAGCTAATGAAAATTTTAATTTGCAATAAATTTGTCTAGATACACAGTCATGTATTTCAAGTATATAATTGTGTGCCTTTCATTTATCGTCTCAAGCGAGTTTCTAACAATTAGCTTAATTCACATGCCAATATACATATGGTTTTGCGCCTTCAAAACTTGAGTAAAACTTGATAGAACAAAGTTGGCACGGGTGAGAGCACGATCGATTACACAAGACTATACATTCTTTGAATTTTGTCTATGAACAAGCATGTGTTCCTAATACACGGTCGTGTATTGTAAAAATGTCAACTTCTTTGACTGCACCCAGTAGCAAGAGCATAAGTGTGTTGGTGGTGTGTTTTCAATGTCTTGACACATGTTGTGTGTCCTTGACATGCACAATCGTGCGTAAGAGGTAATTGATTGACTTTTACTTTGACTATGCACATATGGGTTTTACGTTGAGTTTTGCTTATGTATGATTTCAAGCATTACACAGAATGTCGCGTGCCATAAATGCATAACTGTATGTTGCCATATTAAAATTAGTTTGGAATACAAAACCTAGCACGATCAAATTAAATGGTTCATTGACTTAGCACACACGGTTGTAGAATAAGCTAAGCATAGTCCTACGTCTAAGATTGTGTTTAGGCAAATATACATATTGTTTTTTTGTAATTAAAAAATTTATAAATAAAAAGAATAGTGGGCAAGCTCAAACTATTTAAACATAGCAAGAAACTTGCCCGAAAACGAAAACATAGCACAAGAAGACAAACAAGACCACCACCAAACCTCTTGAGAACTTATCTAAACTTTTATGAAGATAGAATTCAAGAGATTGGAATGTAAGCCACAATACAAATGTAATGATCCATTTGATATTTTATGTTTGGCCAAACCAACCACCCAAGGTTTCCTTAAATAACAAAATTTCACTTAAAAGATTATTAAAAACTAGATACCTACTTTCTTTCTAATTTTTTTAATATTTTATAATAAATAACCAAAATATTTTTTATAAAAAATTAAATAATATTAATATTACAATAAAATTTAATATAATTAATATTAAAATAATAATAATAATAATAATTTAAAAATTAATTAAAAATTTGAAAAAAAAAACAATCACTATCACCTACAACACCAAATAACCGAAAATAATCGTTTGATTTTATTAACAGTTGAATCTAGTTATTTTTATAACAGAGGCGACATGGTAGAGGTGAATAACTGTCTCTGCCATCAAAACCGATAAAAAATGATGGGTTTATACATGCCGATCATTTTTAACTATTTTTGATAGTGAATGTGGTCAGATCTAACTATTAATATAACTAAGTGAGCGTTCACTATCACTATAGACGTTGCCGTCAGTTGTGATTGTTTTTTTTATTTTTATATATTTTTAAATTTTATTTTTATTATTTTATATTTTAAGTATTTTTATAAATTTAATTTGATTATATATTATTTATTATGTTTTTTTAAGTTAAAAAATACAAAAATATCACTAATTAAATTTAATAATTAATTGTTAAATTTAACTGTTAACTTTGATTAACAAAAAGTATTTAGTTTTTAAAAATTTTTGGATAATACTTTGTCATTTAAAAAAAATTGGGATTACCGGTTTGGTCTTTATATTTTTATATATTTTTTAATCAAAATTGTTAATTATTTGATATAATTTTTATTTTTATTTTTTTCTCAAATTCCCAACCTTTAATGCATATATAAACCAAAGCTGGTCCTTCCGTTCTTCACTTCCCATTTACTTGGCGCATCCTTCTTCCCATCTCGTTGAAGTTAAACTTGCTGTTTGAACGCACACAGCCGTCCTTTTGCATATTGCTGTTGAAGACTCTTCTCAGGTATTTCATCAAACACTTTGTCTACTCTCCATTTTTAAACTTTTATCTCCCTGTGCCCACACCACACATATTAACACAATAAACCTCCTCATACCGTGAAGCAAATTCGTTGTCCCACGTTTCTCTCTTCAAAATCACCGAGAATCGCTTGATTAAGTTTAAATTTCAATGGTTTTTTATTTTCTGGCTTTGAAGGTATTCCTTATGATGTAAATTGATTTCTGAATATTGATTTTCTTTGAACGATTGATCTGATAAACCCTAACTTCTCCAATTGAAATCTATTCATCCTACCCGAAAATTGAATTACACAGTGCTTATTAAAAATAAAATCAAAATTATAAAGCATGAAGATGTTTAAAAAACAATCGAAAGCCCTTTCTAAATGTTTTTGGATTTATATTTTCCTAAATATTTGTTCATTAAAATGTATTTTTGAGCCTGCTCATGCCTGTATTGAAATACCCAAAGAGTGTGGTTGTCTGATATAAAAGAAATTAAATATATAATAAAAAGTTTGGAAATTGTAATTGAGAGTTCTATGAATTCATTCTAAGGTTGCTGTTGTGATTCATTCCCTATGATTAAATTGCATAAAATTGGCCACTAGATGTTTTATCGTTCATGTGACCTGAATCACTGAGTTGGCAAAAGGCATTGAGGATGTCCTTAACCTTCTGCTGGAAGTTTATTGTCAGATTGTGATTGTAATACCGTGTGAGCAGTCTATATCTATATTATGAATTTAATCTCCACAAAGAATGTCCAACACAGAAATAACTGAAACCAAAATTAGGCTCAACCACCCTTTGAGGGAAAGTTCACTAAATAGTTTTATTGAATAAAAGAAAGCATGGTTTTATGCTTTATATTTCTGCCTATTGGCAGCATTGGTATGAATGGCAAACCGTACACATGAAGCAGAATTTCCCAGGATTCTTAGCATAAATAATTTTCTCTAGTTTCAACTCTTGAAGCAGTCCACAGTGATCAGGTCCTTGGAAAGTAATTATTTTGTTGTCCATGCCTAAAAGTAATTGCATTTTCCGTGGTAGAGACAGTTGTGGCATGCTAGAGAGAAAGATTTATGAGTAGAACTGCTACTGCTGGACTGCTTTTTGTTTTGTCTATTGTGTTGCATTTGGAAGGACTTAGACACTTGGTGTCTATTGGTTGATAGGTGTTGATGCTATTTACTCACTTTCTATTCTTTCATCCTTAATAATGAATTTTTCTTTCTGTGAATGCATTGACTTTATATATTTAAGGGACCATTCAATTGATATAGGTGTGACTAAAATATGAATAGACTTTATGGTTTTAATTTTTCATTGATGGCCTGCATCGAATTTTGACAAATTTTACATAACTTAAATTGATATAGGTGTGACTAAAATATGAATAGACTTTACTGTTTTAATTTTTCATTGATGGCCTCCATCGAGTTTTGACAAATTTTACATAACTTAAAGGGGGGAGGGGGTTGGTGATTTTCAAATTATTTTGGGATATTATAGATGCAATTTGGAATCAGTGGAGTTAACCTCTAACAAAATATGGGAAGGTGGATAAATTTATCCTGATTTAGATATATCTCGGAGCGCCTTTTTTCTGACTAATTTTGGTCAAAGATTATGATCCGGTAGCTGCTTTTCCTATACTATGTGCTATCTGTAATTCAAAGAAAAAGAAATTGTGCTTATAAATCTTTGTATCTCTTCTTTCTTCTCTTGATTGGGAAATTAAACTTCTGGTGTAAATTTGTTCTTCGGTTATGATGTCTGGATTGAAACATTCATTAGTATATAGGGGAAACAATACAAAGCTCAGGGTCTCTCTTATTTTCTATCATATATGAGACTGAAGTAAGAAGGGTCTTATAGTTTAGAAATAAAAATCCTGCAATATGTGAGGACATGTATCCCTCATTGAATGCTGTCACCTTCATCCTTGATATTAACAGGACTTCAGTGTTAATTTTGCTAGGAATTGAGTGTATACCTCAAAAACATTACTGTTGTTCTTCAAGTTTTAATGTAATATCTTTTTTCAGTTAAACATTTGACTGTGAATATAATGTATCATCTTATGATTTATTTATTTTTTGATCTTCTGTTAGATTATCTATTTTTTTCATTTTTAGTTGATAGATTCCTTTAATGACGGGAAATAAACTTTTAACAACCATTTTTTCTCTTGTTAATACCCCTTTTTTTGTAGTGCTGAACCTGATTTGCATGATGATATGAAGAGTTGTCAAATCACCCAGTGATATAAAACAAAAGAAAAAATAAATATAACCTTCTATCACACTTTCAGTTCTTCATTTTTATATTGAGCACTACTTACAATTGTGATGGTAGTTTAATGATTGTGTTCTGGCATTTATTAGTGCAACAAATTAGAATATCAAATTAATAGAACTATATAATTGCAATTCACAATTCACTTGGTTAGATTATTTGAAGCATATGATCTTTTTCTCTTGTTCCCTCTTCGGCATGGATTCATGTTTTATGCATTTCTGGGAAAGAAGGAAAAAATTAATTGTTAGAATCGCTAAAAAATGTTAGCTGAAGCCAATTGTGTGTATGGTGTTGTAGAATTGTTGCATATGTACTACCCTTATATTTCTATATTTGAATGATAACTGGTCTATGTTTCTGAGGTAGTTGTTTTACTGTTTTACTCTGATTGCTAATATGTAAGTTGAGTTGTAGATGCAACATATTTTCTGGTGTTATCAAAATATGATTTTGTTTTTTCAGTTTTGAGATTTATTTTTTGCTCCTTTATGTTAATTGGTCAACTTTATATTTAATTTTATCCTTCTCCATGTCAATTATTGAGAACTTACATAGAAATCAAGAAACAATATCTGATCATAGGAGTATGAGAACTGAAATTGAGCCGTGTACATTTAATTTGACAGTTATACAGTTATCTAAACCATGGCACTGCGATTAGTGACCTGGAAGTTCAGGAGTAAGCTCTTGCCAATGTGCTTTTCTGCTTCTTTTCTGCATTCACATGCTACTAGCTTTGGTAACTTCTCTCTCGATCTCTCTCTGCATAGATATGGACATGTATGATTGTGCCATATCAAGAAGTCAACTATCTTCCACTAGTATTTTGTGTGGTCAAATGCTATGACTGGTGTAGAAAATATCTCAATTACAGTTTGAGGGATTTTTTGTGAATAACAAAAAAGACAATCAATGGAGTATTTAATCTAAATAAAATTGGGTGCATTTTATAAAATGGATATTGCAAAAAGAAGGGAGTTGAAGAGCTACTCAATATAATTTTTTGATCTTAAAGAAGGTGAAAACAAGATGATGTAAACTTGAACTACTGGATTTTTTGAAATCTTCATTTTGAAGGTAATGCTTGAAGAGTGACTAGGTTTCTATGTGTTGTTATTTTAGTTGTGAATGAGCTAATGTAGCATACCTGTCGCACTTTGAAAGCAGCTATATTTTGCTTTGTATTCTAAGATTAAAAGAAAATTTCTACAGAATATGGTAGATAAATATGGAATATTTGCTTTTCATTGAAGTAAAAAGATATTGTTTTTCAACACATAGCTAAAAGATTTTGTGAGGAGGATGTCAACTACTTGTGTGGAGTGTTTTTATTTTTTAATCTATACAATTTTTATTAAATTAGTAAATGACACATATAGAGTTTGAATTCTGGCATCCTTATTATGGGCTTCTTTCATAAAGGAATTTTTTTTTGATAACCTGAAGTCCATGACTTTTCTTATGAGTTCCTCAAGTTCTAACTTGTAGGATTTGTATTTATCAAGTCGGTGGCTCCTAGGTCTTCACAACATACCCTAACCCCTGTACCATAAAGTTAAAGATTCTTCTTTTTGCTTCATACAATATTATTGGTCTTTTGGTCAACTTGTAAATTTAAGATTATTTTGATGCATACAGGGGTGGTTTCATATAGGCTTTTCACCTAGGATGATTTTGCATAGAATTTTCATTCTTTACTTTTATACCCTTTGGTCATACCCAGATTTTGTGTAATGGTTATTGACTTGTTTTTTTTATCCTGTTTCTCTTTCAATAGAAGAAGCTTATTTATTTATTTTAAAGAGAGAGAAAGAAAGGAAAAAAGCGTTCTTCCTAGAATGTGTCTACTCTCTGTTATAGTTTTATAGTTTATAATAGCTCACTTCTGTTCAATTTTCAGGATTTAAAGAAGTAAATGAAGAAGATAAAAGTCGATTGGTTGGTAATGTCTTCAGCAGTGTTGCTTCGAACTATGATCTCATGAATGATTTGATGAGTGTCGGATTGCATAGATTATGGAAGGATAGGTAAGATTCTGTGTTATTTATTAGCAATTTTGTCAAACGTGCAATATATTTTACCTTCACATTGTTAGATATCCTTTTTACACTTTTCAGGTTGGTTTCCAAACTTAACCCATTCCCAGGAATGAAGCACCTTGATGTGGCTGGTGGAACAGGTAAATTAATCTCATTTTGTAACCATTTGGAGCATATGTACAAGTATCAAGCTAGCTACAACTAAGGGCATGAGATATGTGGATGGTTAATTTTTTCACTTCAGTTCTGAGGACTTCAGTTTTGGAGTTCACCATAATTTTTTTCTTAAACAAAAAAACAAGAACAATTTTCTTCATTTCCAAAAGGTGATGAGAATGTCATATATCTTTGGCTTTGTTACGCTCAAAACCATTACATATGAAAAACTAAGAACAAATAAATTTTTGATACAAGCTAATGGTCTGACAATTTTAATTGGTTTTTCCCTTGGGTTACATTAAAATAACTCCAACCTTTTGAAATGACAATTTATATTGGTCATCTTGTTCAATGTATTATTCTGTAAATGAAACTTAAGTTTTTTTTATATCTCTACCTAACTGAAACTGTAATGTGACGAAGGGGCATCAAGTGACGAGTTAATCTTTCATAATTTTTAAGTGACTTTCATAATGACATCTTGAAATTGAAGACTTATCTTGCAGGGGATGTTTCATTCAAGATCCTAGAAGTCGTAAACAACATCAAGCGTAGGGCAACACAAGATGTTCTTGAAGATGATTTACTGGAAGAAACTCAAATATATATTTGTGACATCAACCCAAACATGTTAAATATTGGTAAAAAGCGGGCCATAGAGAGAGGTAAAAAGAGTATTCTGATACTGAGTCTTCTTTTTGAGCTAGTAAAGAGAAGAACATATTTGAATATTTGAGAAGCTCCACTTTTTAATTATGTTGCTTTTTAGGTCTTGGAGAGGACAAATCCCTTTCGTGGCTAGCAGGAGATGCAGAAGCCTTGAGCTTTGACAATAATACAATGGATGGCTACACTATTGCATTTGGGATTAGGAATGTTACACATATAGAGAAGGTTCTTGCTGAAGCTTACAGGTACATTGTTTTCCTTAACAACTATAAAAAAATAATTGATGGGACAAACTATACTGTTATGTTATATTGTTTATGGCTGTTGTAATGGCAGTAACATTCATCATGAGTTGTCTTTAAAGCCAATTATTTTGCTAGACATTAAGCATGTCAATAACTTCTGAAGAGTAAAAGAATGTCTAACATGGCAATTCTGTTACTTTTAGTTAAAAGATCAAGAAAAATAAATAAGTTGTTGAGTTTTCCTTGAATATTTGATAGGCACCTTGATATCTCTTCATCAGAAAATCTCTCCCTCAGTCCCTCCTGTGCCTCAGTCATTCTCATAGTACCGTAACATGATCATCAACACAACACAACTCAGAGGAATCAAACAGCAAAGACATATGAAATGTTGGGAATATGTTATGCATTTTATTGCTGAGTAAAATAGTCAAATTACGCCAAAATCAGTGCACAGATTGTTCACAATTCATTGAGATTCAGGTGATTCCAGATTACATAACCATTCATATCAAATACTATGGTTGCTTGGCATTCGAGAGACCAACACTCTCCTTCAGTCCTCCAAACTTTTCTAAATTTTTTACTCCTTTTTCCCTCTCCTCTTTAGTGCTTTTATGTCCCATAACAGCCAAGTCTTCCCATGGATTAGCACATCTCCTCTCTAAATTTAGTGGCCTTGTGTCTACAAAGTTGCCATGTATTCCATTCTTTTGCTACCGTGTGTCTTTGAGACTAGTCCATTAAATTGGTTCTTCATCTTGTGGGAAATATATATGTGGGTTTTAACATTAGCCTTCCCATCCAAAGGCACTAGAGTCAGTGCAAGGATTCGTCACAATCCATTGAGATTTAAGTGATTCTAGATTACATAACTATTCCTATCACAAATACTATGGTTGCTTGGCATTTGAGAGACCAACACTCTCCTTCAATCCTTCTCCAAACTTTTCTAAATTTTTTGCTCCTTTTTCCCTCTCGTCTTTAATGCTTTTATGTCCCATAACAGCCAAGTCTTCCCATGGATTGGCACATCCCCTCTCCAAATTTAATGGCCCTTGTATCTATGAAGTTGCCGTGTGTTCCATTCTTTTGCTACCATGTGTCCTTGAGATAGTTTCGTTAAACTGGTTCTTCTTCTTGTAGGAAATATGTATCTGGGTTTTAACATTACTTCTCCCATCCAAAGGCACCTTCTCCTCAAGGTGGAAGTGAGGGGAAAGATATCTAAAACTTGTGAGGACCTCTTACGAATTCTTATAATCTGGAAAGTCTTTGCACTTAACGAGGATTTTGAATTTCCATTAGGATGAATAACGATAATCAAACACCTCCACAGGTTGAACCTTAAGCTTGCCATCTTTGATTAGGCACTTTGATAGGGGTTGACTAACTATTGTTGGGCCAATTTGTTTCTTTAATTAGGATACATGAAAGAGGGGATGTATCCTCATTGTTGAAGGTAGGGACTTGTCTACCACCATTCCAATCCTTTCCGAAACTTCATAGCGTTTGTAGAAGTGTGACTTGGGGTTTTCATTAGGTCATGAGGCAAATAACCTAAAATGGTAGGGCTTTAGTTTGAGGAAAACATAGTCTCGCCATTTCAAATTGGACCTCGCCTCTTCCCTTATCCACAATTTTTTTTCTTTTCATTTGGTCTTGAACCTTGTTAAGATTATCCTTTAGTTCATCAAGGATTGCATTCTTTTCATGTATTATCACGTTAACTTCTTTTTCTTTGGAAACCTCTTTTATCAGCCAAAATAACATGAGGGTCTCTTTCATACAAAGCCTTAAAGGGAGTCATCCCCATTGAACTATAGTAAGTTATCTTGTACCTATATTCATCCCAAACTAACCATTTTGATCACTGTTGAGGCTGTTGAAAGTAGAAACATCACAAACATGTCTCCAACCTTTTATTCGCCACCTCTATTTGGTCGTTGGTTTGGGAAGGTAAACCAAACTAAACTTTAGAGTGGTACGCACTGCCTTAAAATTTTCAGCCAAAAAGGGACTCAAAAACAGCCTATCTCGGTCCAAAAGTATCGAGCGAGGGTAGCCATGCAAGTGAACTACCTCCTGGACAAAATTTGGGACTATATCTCTTGCGATAAAGGGGTGTTGCAATGCTAAAAAATGGTTGTATTTGGTCAACTTGTCAACCACAACCAAGATAGTATCCACCCCTTTTGCCTTTGGCAACTCCATTGTAACATTCAAAGGAATGTCTTCCCATACCTTAGATGGTATGGGAAGGGGCTGAAGTAATCCCATCAATGAAGTAACCTCACACTTAACACATTGACATGTCTTGCAGTCCATTTCATATTTCTTAGCATGGGCCTTCATCCCCTCCCAAAAAATATTGTAACAATCCTCTTATAATTCCAGAAAAACCCCAGGAATTTGGAGATGAATGAAATTCAATGAGAAATTTTGGATTATATACTGAATTTTTCAGGAGTACCACTCTCCCTATGTACAACAACCTGCCTCCTCTTAATTTGTACCCTTTATGTATAGTCAAATCACCCAAAAAGTCTTGGAATATGCTTTGGGGTCAATCTCTCCCATATGTATTACACGAGAGGTAGTTACCACGCTCACCTAGAGGTGAATAGATTTGATTACCTTGCTTAAAATTTAGCAATTGGAATCGGAACCAGAATCTGCTAGTTCTTACGTTTTGGAACTGGAATCGGAACCTGTTAATTAGAACCGACACCTCGGTTCCGATTCTGGGTATCGGGAGTAAGTTTTATTTGTAAATAAGTATAAAATTGTCCTTTTTTTTAATTACAATAAGCATATCAAATAAGTAACTAATTCATCATATATGAAAACATAAATTTCACATATCAAATAATCTAAAAAATCATCACATGTCTAAACATAAAACAAAAAAAAAGTTTAAAAACTAATCTAAGAGAAGATTTTGCATTAGAAATATATTTATAATTTTCATATGTAGGAAATAATCTAAAAAATTCCTTTGAATCCAAAATCAGTCAATAGCTAATTCATTACATACTAAAATATTAGAGAAAAAAAACTTAAAGGAAAAAAACCAAATGGGTATTCGATTTATCTCCCAGTTTGGTTTTTAGGTTCTAGTTTCAGCTGTACCAACTTATAACCAGAACTGAAACTAAATTTGTCGGTTCCTAAAAATATAGAATTTGAACCGGATAACCGGTTAGCTAGCGATTTTGGTTTAGGTTAGGTTTTCTACTAACCCCTTCATCTCTCCCTTGAAACTGAAGTTGCAGGATAGGGGCATTGACAACCTTGTTTTTAGACCTTGGCCTATTGGATCTCAAAATTATAACCCATCATCTTCATAGTCCATTTTTGTTGATCACTCTCGATAACCCTCTGAAAAATTGCAAACTTCGTTGGTCCATTCTTACTTTGAAGTGCCTACCAATGAATAGTGTCTCCGTTTTCGGAAAGTTGTCATTATTGCCATGAGTTCTCTTTCATATACTGGTGTCCCTCTATTTCTAATGGAAAAGCCTTGCCAATAAAAGCTATTGGGCCACCCTTCTACATTAAAATGACACCTAATCCCAAACTCGGTGCATTTGTCTACGATAAATTTGTTGGAAAAGTCTAGCATTGCTAGTACTGAAATGGATGTCAATGCCTCGAGAGCCCTTATAGCCCTCTCATTCCACATAAAAGCATTCCTTTTAAGCAAATTTGTGAGTGGTTCAATGATTTTTTTTCGTAACCCCTTATGAACCTTTGATATTAGCCTATCAATCCCAAAAATCCCCTCAAATATCTCAAGTCTCTGGGTATAGGCCAATACCTTATCACTTGGACTTTCTTTGAATCTATGTCCATTCTTGAAGCTAAAACAATGTGCCCCAGGTGCCAAGTAGTCAATCCAATCCTACTTGAGAACACGTTTTTTCATATTAACCACCAATTGATGATTCTTTATCAAACTCCATAGTGCTTGTAAATGCCTGAAATGATCCTCAAGTTGTCCATTATAAACTAGAATGCCATCTATCTAAGAAAACCAATATAAATTTGCGCAAATACGACCTAGACACATTATTCATCAAACTCTCGAAAGTTGTTAAGCCATTGGATAGCCCAAATGACATCACCTAGGACTTGTAATGGCCATCATGAGTCCTAAAGGTTGTCTTCTCCACTTCCTCCTCTTTGAATCGGATTTGATGACAACCCAATTTCAAGTCTCACCTGCTAAATATGGTGGTCTCAGATCATTCATCTAACAACTCATCCATGGCCAAAATTGGGAACTTATCCGGTTTGGTGATACCATTCATTGCTCAGTAATTCACACAAAACCTCTATCCCAGTCCTTCTTCCTTACCAACAAAACTGGACTAGATAATGGGCTTATAGTAGGTCAAATAACCTCGGTTGCTAGCATTGCCTGAACTATTATTTCGATCTCTTTCTTTTGGAAATGTGGATATCTATAAGGACAGATATTGGGCGGTTGTGCTCTAGCGTACAATCATATGGCATGATCTTAGGTCCTTTTGGGCAAGGGACCTAGAGGTTCTTGAAAAAGAGCTTCAAACTACTCTAATGGCCCTTAGCTCCATATACTGGTTCGATAAATCCCTTTGACCACATCAATTCCCTCAGTTCAACCCAATATTCTTCTTCTCCACCCTTTGCTGAATTTACTATTGCCTTCAATGATGATTCCACTCTAGACAGTGATATATCTCCCTTCACTTGGCTTTTTCTGCCCCACCCCAATTCAAACTTCATTATTTGCAATTTCCATTTCACTTTCACCTACCCCAACTTACATGGCCAATCCATTCCTAAAATGATGTCACACTCCTGAAATCAAATGGGAAAAAGTTTGGAGTTATAGATATACCTTGGAATGTAATTCGACGTGGTTGCATCAGCCGACTCCTTGATCTTCCTTTTGCCACCCAAAGTCATTGCAAAAATGTGTTGGTTACATTGGAAGCATAGCTCCTTTGCCTGCTTCTTCAAGATAAAATTGTCCATCACTCCACTATCAAGCAAGATTACCACCTTTCCATTAAGAGTGTTGACAAATTTCATAGTCCTAGAGGTGTCCACCAAGCTAGTATTTAATGATAGTTCCGTCTCTTTATCTCTTTCTCTTCGTAATGAATTCTCCATTCTCTTTGTCCTTTGGCTTTTTCCTTTCATCTTCTTCTAATGCAATCATCTCTCAAAGCTGTCAAAATTTGCACCTATGGCTTAGGCTGAACTTTTCGTCACAACTAAAGCATAGACCCTTCTCCTATTTCAAATGAAGTTCCTTGTTCGAGAGTCATCTGACATTTCCGTCTCTCTTGGGATTAGTCGTCAATGAACTAAAGTTTAGGGCCTTTGTTAAAATGACTACTATTGTAATTTATGTGATTGCTGATTTTAGTTAAAGGTGGGTTATATGAAAGGTCAGCTAGGACAGAGGTCCCAACAACTGGGATAGAGGCTCCAACAACCAGGACAGAGGTTTGAATGGCAATATTCCTATCGTAAATGCTATGGTTGCTTGGCATTCCTATCACTTGAATCGATGATGGGAAAATTAGATTGATTGGTTGGTTATTTTTCATGTATGGTCTTTACATTGTGCCCAGATGGAACCCTAGATTGAGAAATGATCCATAAAGGAAACAAACCTGGGATGGAATGTCTATTCCTAGTTTTATTGTAACTCAATTACTAAGGGTGGAAGGCGAACATGAATTGGCTTGTAGAAGAATATGTTTTTATTTTTGTTGGGTAAATACAATGTACTTGTGAAACTGCTGTGATTGATATTATTTTTCTTCATTATAGCATTGCTCTTAGTGCTAAATTTAAGTGCTGTCAAGCGCAAACCACTTACTCCACTGGGCAGGACACATAAGAGTGCCTTATAAATGCAAGGCAAACTATTATGTGATGCTTGCTCCTGGTTCCCAGAGGGGAGCATCTCTGCTGAGGTGAGGTGCTCTGAGATGATCACCTTAATGAACTAAAGAGTGTTTCTATGTTACTTGGGTAGCCTTAGGCATGTCAGCTGCAATGTATTGGGTACTTTTACTTCTGGTGTTTTCCCATCCTAAAATAAAAGCCTTTTCCTATACTAGCTTAAAGTCTTGTAATAACAAATATTCTGTTCAAAACCTCAAAGGCACTAGCCTAATGTCTCATGGTCAAAATAGTTCTTCAATTGTAATGAAATCTAGGTTCTTTGGCTCATCTAATTTGGTTCATATGTGGCTATTATGTGTAAATGTTTATCTTCATTTCACTAATTTAATTGTTTTTCACTTTATATACAGATTTTTTACAGCAGTTGATATGTGTAACTTAACTTGCTTGTAGCTGATTTTCACCTTTGACAACCTTTATGCTTGAAAGATCTTCTAGTTGAATCTTTTTAAGCATATCATTGCAATATTAGTCCTTTTGCTTGTTGATCTAATGTATATTTCTTGCTTCAATGATGTTTTCATTAGGGTACTAAAACGTGGAGGAAGATTTCTTTGCCTTGAACTGAGCCATGTGGAAATTCCCGTATTTAAAGAATTGTGAGTATCTTTTACACTTTATGCAAGAGAAAATTTCATATTTAATGTCTAGAAACCATTGATTGCTGAGTTCACAAAGTTCTTAAGTTTCCTTGTATAGCTGCATGGTTTTCTATATAACAGGTGACAACCTTTGAAGTTCCTTATTTAATGATTTAAAACAACCTATATCCTCAAATATTTAGAATTCACGGCATAGCATATGATTAAGAGCTGGTTATTTGATGTGAAAAGAGATGCCTAGTGTACCAAGTTCTATCTGATAGGCTTTGGAAGGCATTGTTTTTACAAATACCTTTTCTCTCTCATGTACTTAAGAACTGTTTAGTTATCTTAGTTGTTTTCTTTTCCCCTTGATGCAGCTATGATTATTATTCATTTCAAGTTATTCCAGCTGTAGGGGAGATGGTAACAGGTGATCGGGGTTCTTATCAATATTTAGTTGAGAGCATCCGTCGTTTTCCACCACAGGTAATTGACGACATGTCAGTTATTATATGTTAACACTTGCAATTTTGTTTTGCATCTTGATGACAAGCGGTTGGCAGTGAGGTTAAAACCATGGAATGCTAAGGCTCATAGTTGTATGTTTACTTCCCTGATGTTTTTTAAGGCTTTTTTTTACTGGTAATCTATTAGGATTAGGATAATATTTGATATGATAATTACTTAGGATGATATTAAAAAATTAGGATAATAATTAATAGTTTTAAGATTAGGATATTAGAAGAATAAAAAGAGGCAGTTGGAGGGTGGGAAGGGAGGAGAAAAAGTATTGTTTTGTTTTTGGGGAAGCCTTTGGCTGATTGAGGAAGAGAGTCTAGCAACAAGTGGGGGCGGTTTTGGAGGTTGTTCATGCATGCATTTTGTGAAGAAGAGCTATTGCTCATTATCACTGTAAACATTAATTGAAATCAACACAAACACAGCTCATTTTCATTCATTTTTGTTGTTAATCCTTAAAGCAACAACCTGTTTACAGTTGTCTTAACGGGGTTCCTAACATAATCTCTTGGAGGATCTAGTGATCGTGTATTGTCTTCAGCAATACACTCATTAATACATGAACATAAAAATCAATGACATGTTTCTATTGCCTGACAAGGGGAAAGCCATAATTCTTTTCCCCAAAGAATGAAAGACAGGCACCCAACTCTAATTCAACTTTCAATTTGATACAAGTTTCAGGGTGTTCCTTCTCTTTCTTCATTCTCCTTTCTTCTTGTTCTTCTAACGGTTTCACTATCTTCACTATTCATGTTTAGCCGTGTGGAGGTGCTGGAATGATCATGGAATCTTCCCGGACTACCAATTTCTGCTGCTCCACTAACAGCTGGCTCCTCCTTTATTAAACTTTCACAATTAGCGTTCTATCAATAACTAAAAGTGAAATACAAACATTTAGAATGACCACAGAGCAAGTGTTAGTTGAATATATTACATCATGAGGGAGCAAATTGATTTTCACTTATAAACCTTCTTCTGTGGGTTCGATTATATAGTTGGACTCTTTCAAGTGTGATCTCTGGATCTTGAGATAAAATATGTTGGAATTAAATTGTTTTTCTTTGTGTTTACCTATGCCCTGATTCTTCAATTCTAAGCTCAATTTTGTAAATGATGAATGCAGGAGAAATTCGCGTCAATGATTAGGGACGCTGGGTTTCAGAAGGTTGAGTATGAAAATCTTGTTGGAGGAGTTGTCTCCATCCATTCAGGATTGAAGATTTAGAGGTCAGTCCAGATATGAATCAGAAACCCCTCTTGCTCACTTTTGTTCAATGAATTTCATTCTTTTTTAATCCATAACGAAGAATAAAGTCTTGTAACTTTTGAAACCGTGATCTCTATGTTCCATCCTTATATATGTCGGTTTTCTTATACGTTTCACATTCCACTGTTTGAATGTGTATTGGATTTGAATGGGAAATTTTGTTTATAATTTTAAAATAAATTAGTTGTTATTTTACTTGACGAGTGATGTAAATGTTAAAGTTTGATTTATATGTTATATTTAGGAGGAAAATTAATTAAAATAATTTATTTCTACTAATAATTTATTTCTATTGGAGTTGAGGGGTATTACTCAATATTCTTATTATATTGATTATGCTGATGAGCAGTTATTTTAAAATCTGTGATTAATGTACGCATGGTCGCTGTTTATCACTCTTACTATTTATGATTGACGTTATATTCGAGTAACCCAACACGAACTTGGTTAATTTCTTTTAAATGTCAATTATATATTATTAAAACCCAAATACAAATACTGATCATAATCGCTTGTTTTATAAAATAATTAAATTTCATGTAGGATTTTGATAAAAGCACAAAGGAGTAAGAAAGGGCAAACAAATATAAAGCAAGGATAAAGAGTTGGTAACCAATTTCGAGCTGGCTAATCTCTAAGAGGGGAGTTGCTTGTTGCTGGAAAGTTAACTTGCTTCGTTGTTCATTCCTCATTCATTCTCGATAAATAGTCAAAGCTTACATAAGATATGGAGCACATCTCTTCAATAATCCTATGCTAATTCAAATAATAGCCTAGTCAATGATTAGGCCTATAAACAAGTAATAACTTGTGCACATATAAATACCCCCTGCTTCAAGCATCCTTGTCCTCAAGGTTGAGATTTGGGTACTTATTGAACAGTGACCACTTATCCACCTATGTAGCATCTGCTACACTCAGTCATTCCTACAATCAACAATTTAGTATTACAGCGCTTATCCCGCTTCCAACTTGGCTTGGCAAGAATCCAAACAGGTTTGGGTAACATGAGCCCTTTCTCTGTGCTTTTTGGCAAATCAAGCAAAGCAACATCCCCTTATCCAAGTTATAGTTTGAGTAGTGGAACATGAAAAACTAGATACATTGGGAAACCTTTCAACAACTGTAGCTTGTAGCTTATAGGCAACTTTCCCCACATGACCAATGATCTTGCAAGAGCTAAAATAACATGGAGATAATTTAGTAACTAGTCGAAACTAGATAGAACTCTATTGCAATAGTTGCAATCAAAGGTATACCATATCCCCATAGCAACTCGCACTCAAGACGTTTGGAACCTACTAGTCACTTCATTCGATTCTAGGGCTGCTCCAAATTTTCTTTTGGCAATTTTATAACATGAGCGCAAGTGGAGAGTAGGCGGTGAACTTTCTCCAAAGCACTTGTGTTATGTACATATGATAAAAGTCTTGGTGGCTTGAAGCCATATAAAACCTTAAAAGGGGACAACCTAGTAGAAGAATTAGTATTGGTATTATGCCAAAATTAGTGTTGGTATTAGTGTTGGTATTATGACCATTGTCAAGGTTGTAAGCCTGCATAACATAAATAGTTTCTTACAAAATGGTTAACAACTTTGGATTGACCATTAATTTGAGAGTGATATGTTGAGGACAATTTAAGATGAACTCCTTGCAAAGTAAAACCTCATACGAAAAGCTATTGACAAATATTTTGTCATGATTAGAGACAACTGACTTAGGGATGCTGTGTAACTTGAAAATGTTGTCAGTGAATAGGCAGGCCACTATGGAAGCCATAAACGGTTTCTTTAGTGTTGTGGAATGGGCATACTTGGAGAGATGTCAACCACCACCATGATTGCAAGTTTACCTTCCAGTCATGGAAGACTCTCAATAAAATCCATGCTAATATCTTCCCATATGGTGGTAGGGATTGGGAGAGGCAAGAGGAATTTGACTAGTGACTTTATGTTAAGCATCTTAACTTATTGGCAAACCTAACATTAGCAAATGAAATCCTAAATTGATTCACATTGTCTTGCCCAATGGAACTCTCAACAGATACAACAATAGGTTTAGTGGAAACTTGAATTTATGCCAATCGGCCTACCATGTATAACACGCATGATTTCTGTTAGAATGAGATACTATTTAGTGTGTATTTGTGTATATATGGGAATATTTTGCATCCTATTGTAGTTATCTTTTTATTCCTTTAATCTTATCAATTTAGGATTTCCTTATTTGAATTTATTGTAATCCTATACATATTTGTAACATGTTTTATGAATAATATAGTTTTGGAAGTTTTACCTAATGATACAATTCTTTATGTTATCAGAGCAATGATGAATCCTAAGACCAACAAAAACGAGAGATTATCCAAGACAAATTACATCTTGTATCTCTACATTTTTTACTTGTTAGACCATCCGAGATTCATTTTCGTTCCATCTTTCTTTATAGGAGAGAATTTTGTTTCATGGAGAAACTTTATGGAAATGACTCTCTTTGCAAAGGGAAAAAGAATTTTTGTTGATGGATCCTTGAAGAAACCCAATAAAACATATAAGTAATTTTAATTGTGGAAGAAGAAGAATACCATGGTAAAGGCATAGATTCAAAACTCTTATTGAATGAGATTTAAAAAAGCTGAGCTATGCTAATACAACCAGTAAGATTTGGATAAAGTTGAGTGAGAGGAATAGGCAAAATGCACTAAGACTTTACAAGATAAACAAAGAGCTCTCAAATATATCCCAAGAAGAAGGGTAGAATATCACCCACCCACTACTACATGAAGTTTAAGACTTTATAGCAAGAATTAGAGTCGTACACACCGCTACCAACTTGTAAGTGTGATAAGTCAATGGAGTCTTGAAATATGAGAAAAACCAAAAAGGGCCACTAGTTTCTTCTTGGACTAAATGGATTTTTCGATAGGTTGAGTACCCAAATACTATCCATAAAAGTAAAATGTTCTCCCTCAGAATAATAACTTTCATTTCAGGATTTTGTGAACAACTTGATAGTGGAATGTGTTACATTTTTAGCCAACTTTGATCTTAAGGGTACTGTGTTAGAACCCTAGATGTTTTGATGATTAAAAAATTATGTTGAATTACCAATTTGTCCTTGGCACGATTAGATTTATGACCAAAATAGGACATAAGTTATTTTATCTTGTGTAGAGCTGATGTACGATCATGAAAAACTTATGTATGTCTGCATATAGTTCATTTTGGTTTCATACAAGCTTTCTCATGTCATCATGAGCTATTCTTGTATATCCCTTTGTGATTTGAAGCTTTGAAAATATAGCCATATGCTCTTGTACATAATATATGTACGTTTGTGAGTGATCAATTATAAACTAGTTACAAAAAAGATCATCCCATGAAGGAGTCCTATACATGGGTCAAGAGGAGTTAACAAAAAGTCAAGGTTTATACTTATGTACACTTATGAAGAAGAATCATTCATGCCCGTGACCAAGCAGATGAGAGTCACGATAAAGGGGCCACATTTACATGCTCCTTATGCATGGTCAAACAAGAAAGTCAACATCAGATACATGCCTATGAGCCTTATGTCTTCATGGTTATGACTATACTAAAAAAGAGTCACGTTCATAAGGTCATGATCATAAGTGCTTACGAAGCTTCTAACTCGAAGTTCCATGTATGCTTGTAAAGATTTTTTGTATGCCTGTGACCAAGCCAAAAGTGAAACATACATTTCATCTTACATGGCCCCCATACATAACTTTGTACTTGCTTTTGGATTCTATTCCTAAAAGAGGTCACACTCGTGCATATGTGGTTCATGTCTATACACTTATTGGCACTAATATATTTTTGACTTTTCAAAGAGTAACTTGAGACATTAAATAATGTATCATATCTGTGATCAAGTGATCACACCCTGTGTATGGAAGAAAAATATACAGTTTTGTAGATGTAATGACTATTTTGTCTTTAATGGTTATCTTCCTTTTCCAGCAAAGTAAAGACTATAAATTGGAATTGATTTAAAGTGAGAAAAGTTCAAAATAATGTGCAATTAACTCAATCTATCTTTTCCCTTATTCTCATTATATTCTCTCTCTAAACTCTTGTTATATGCCCTTGAAAGAAATTTAATTTGTACTTAGATTTTGTATCTACCTTTAAGAGACATTACCTCTTGTATTTGTTTACTTATAAATACTTAGGTGAAATCTTGTATAACTATTGTAAAGGACATAATCCCATATACTAGTGTTGTGGGTAAAATTTTGGATAAACTACTATAAGTGATTAGACACAATCTCAGATCAACCAATGAAAACTTCAAGTAAGTTGGCTTAAAGAAATAGATGTAAAAGACTTGTGGTCAAAGCTTTAGAGCACTCTAAAACTTATTGAGGATTTCTATCTCCCTAACTCTTTTATATTGTTTATCTTACTTTAAATTTGTTTATTACATTTATTACATTTGATTTTGTTTATTACATTTGATCCTGATAGTTTGTACAACTTGGTTGATCATCTTATTTGCATATAATTTGAATTTAAGTATCAAATTGGTCTTAAGTGTAAAATTTTTCATAAATTCTATTCAACCTTTTAAGATTAAGTTAACCTTTAAGGTTTTATAATTGGTATCAAATTTTGAGCTCTAGTTTTTAAAAATCTCATGATTTTTTAGAGTCAAAGATCATAATTAATATGACTAGTATTTTTGGTAGCTTCAAGTCAGAATAGACTTATCATTTTTGTTTAACTAGTCTAAATATGGTCAAGAGGAGAATATAGTGAGTTTTTGGCCCACTATAGAGTCATTTATAAGTAGCCATCCAAGGGTTGCCTTGAGAAAGTATTTGTTAGTGAGAATAGATGACTTGTGAATTCTTTATAGAGGTTCTATGGTATCGTGAAAACTATTGAAGGGGTATTAAGGGGTATCTTTTTTTTTTTTTGTTAAAAAATAAACTAGAGATATAGTGATGATTAATGAAGAAGTGAAAGAAAATAGACATTTAAGTCAATATTTATAGAGTATCACTCGAAATGTAGAACCCCAAAGGCTTGAGCTATATAGCTAATGGATTGGATAGGCCTTAAAGACTTGACTTGGTTTTAGAGGAACACTTGAGATTGGACTTTGCTATAATTTATATTGAAATGGAAATTGACAAAGCTTTTCTAGAGTTGATCAACTTTATGCTCCCTAATGGAAAGGTTATGGTGCTATAAGTTGAATAAAGCTAGGTTCCAATTAAATGCTCGATTTGTAATCATTTTGGGCATAATGGGGATACTTGCAAATTGGAAATATAAAGAAGTATAGTCTTCATAGATCCCATAGAAATTCCAAACATATGGATAAAGACAAGAAGAAAGGAACGACCAGAAAAGATGTGATAAGTAAAGCTACCTCATCTAGGAATGTTGGCAAAGACAAGTTCGTGAATATAGATAACAAAGTAGATACACCGTTTTGGCTTACCATGGTATGAAAGATGGTTTAAATGGCCCTTCGACCATGAGTCTAGTTAAACAAAGTATGGAAAGAAATATTGAGCATTTGGAGAAAGAGTATCCCTTTGTTAAGTTTGAAAAAAGTGTTAGTAGTGGGGAAAAGGTTATTAAAACTAACACTCTTATGGAAGAAACTGGAAATGCTAGTGATAGTATGATTAACAAGGTAAGAAGTGATCATAGTATAAAAGGATTAGAATCACCATTGGTCAAACCTTTTGGAAAAGGATTAAAAGAAGATGAAAAATATCTTGTGGAAAAAAAAAGATAGGAAGTTGAATATAAGCCAAAGGAAAAAATTGGTGAAAATAGGAAGGAATTTACCGAACCTGCCTTCCTATGATTAAAATAAGCAATCGGAATATAAGTGGTTTGAACTCTCCTCTTATGCAAATTGTATTAGTTTGATAATGGTATTTGAAACTAAATTCAAGAAGGACAACTTGATGCTAGGAGGTTTAGGATATGTGGGAAGGCCAAATGACTTATTCTCACCCAAGGTTTCCCTAAATGATAAAATTTCATCTATTAACTTTTAAATAGCTAACTATTCACTCGTTAACCAAAATCAATGGTTAAATTTAATAGTCAACTATTAAATTTAACTGGTTAAAGGGACATTTTTTCTTTTTAAATAAAAAGAATTTAAAAAATAAAAAATAATAAAATTAGTTTTATAAGAATAATTAAAATATAATATATATATACACACACACACATACACACACACACACACACACACACACACACTTTTTTGGTGCAGATGGTATATATAATTTGCATAGTATAAAGTATATGAAGTACTTAAGTATGGTTTGAGCTAAAAACCATGTAAAGTAAGAAACTTAGTGTAGAAAGAGATAAAGAGTTTGAAATCAGAAAAGGAATGACAATTTAAAAAGAAAAAAAAAAAAGCATAATAGAAATAAAGAGTAAAAATGGGGGATTGGTATTTTATGTATAGTATCATAGTGTATTTAACTATATATTACATTTCATGTGAACATCCAAACATGAGTCATATGAGTTTTGGAAACAAAATTTATATTCATGTGTTCAATTATTACATTATTCACATGGTTTTCAGATAAAGGTATTTATATGTTTTGTTTTATAAAGTAAACTAGTTATATTTTATTAAGACTAATGCGATGAGGAACCCACAAAGTAACCTTACACGCTTACTGTTTTTAGTAAGTAACCCTAGAATAGAGTTCATTACAGTCCAATAGAGTGCGTGTAGGTTGAGGACTATAGATAGAGTTAGATTTTATGGTCATGGTTCCTCATCCTTCAGCCTAGACCGGTTAATAGAAAAAGAAAAGAGATTTCAGAAAGAATGTTAAAGAATTTCCAAACTTATTTATTTATTTATTTTTTAAAATCTTAGAATATGCATGGCATGTATAGCACATTTTATTGGATCACAAATATGCACACATACTTAGTATTGATTTCTACTACAACTTTAATATTTTTGCTTCTATTAGCACTTTACAAGGCATTCTGAAACTAGTAGAAATCAATACTAGGTTTTCTAGATTATGTTAGCTTAATTTACTTACTGAGTATATTTTTATACTCACCCTATGGTTTTATAATGTTTTCTCTTTAGATGCGAGTGGTGCAACAGCTGGAAGACATCGCACGTGTGTATGAGCTGGTAGCACACTTGTTATAAGATTAATGAGTTTTTTTTTTTTTTTTTTGAGATGTATATATATGTTAACTAATATGAGAGATGGGCATATGTATATAATAATAAAGTACTGTTATCCAGAAAACATAATTTTGTTTCTGTTGTGTGTATGTGTGATTTCATCTATCATTGAAATTATGGAAAAAAAAAATCCAGTTGTTGGGTAGGACTGGTGCTTTGGTTGGTTGAAAATTTTGGAGTGATTTTTCTTTATAGGTTTGTTATGAGAGAAATTATTCTCAGGTTGACTATTTTTTAGGAAAACTTTGTCATAATTTTTCCTTGAAAATAGCTTACTTGGAGGGTGGTTTCATCTTAGCACTCTCGAGTATCTCTTAGAGTAGAAGACGTTAGAGAAATAGTCAGAGAGGTTATGAGAGAAGGGTTACAACATGTAGAAAGGGCAGAGACCCAAGAGCCTATCAGAGGCGAGGTCTATCAAGGGCAAGTAGAAGGTTATCAGGTACTAAGAGTTTGAGTTTCAAAAAGGTTAGAGTTCTAGTACAGGGACAATAGGTATATGTGGTTTAGAGAGGCTTCACCTAATATATAGGTTGCCCAGATTTCATCAGCCACCTAAATTTACTGGTTCTAGAGATCCTTAGTAGTAGAAGATTGGATGGAGACACTTAAGAGTACAATGGGGGTTTTTTACCATGATAGATAGGGAGAAGGTAAGGTATACTACCTACATGCATAGAGGTGACGTGAGAGTATGGTAGAATCTCGTGAAGATGTCTATCGATAAAGAGACTTTGACATAAGATGATTTCAGGAGACTTTTTGATGAGAAGTACCGCAATATAGATATGGTATACTCTAGAGCTTAAGAATTTATAGAGTTGACTTAGAGTATAAATTCACTTAAATATTATGCTACCATATTGAATCAATTGGTAAGGTTTGCCCCTAGCATGACAGCTTCAGAGATAACTAGAGTACAAAATTTTGTGCATGGATTACACGCTACCATTGCTAGAGACGTGATGATAAGATCTTTCCCTCTTTAAAGATTTAGTGATGCCTTGGGGAGAGCCTTGAGGTTAAAGGTTTATCTATAGAGAATGGGTGTATTCACTAGACCAGTAGATATGTTTAGATAAGGGTTTTGACAGAGGTAAGAAACTCATGTTATCCAAGAAGTCTACCAGAGGAAGAAAACAGAGAATAAAGTTATTAGTATATAGGACTTATAATATGAGGCATCCAGGGGAATATCTCACAAGTCAGAGTATGTGTTTCAAATGCTGATAACCTTGACATAAATTGTCATAGTACCCAATTGGTGGTAGAATAGGTAAAGGTGTTCCTGGTTTAGAAGGCAAAAGTAGTAGAGTACGGAGATGTGGTCTCGATGTACCTAGATAAGGTATAGGTCCAACTGGTGGAGGTAGAGCCAGAGTATTTACACTCAGATGAGATCAAGTAGATGCTACTCTACATGTAGTTACCGGTCAGTTGCTTTTCCTTGATACTCCTATTTATATATTGATTGATTGTGGTGTCACACATAACTTCATATCTAGCGAAGTAGTAGAGAGTTTAGGGTTAATCTCTAGTATGACTGATAGAAGTATATACATAGAGATGCCGATGGTCGTATAGTCTTAAGTGACTGAGTATTGATAGATTAAGAGATAGATATTATGGGTAGAAGGTTGAAGATAGATATAGGGCAGAGATAGACCGTAGGAGGAAAAAAATTAGATTATAGTTAAGCCTTGATCAGTTTGCATTTGGAGAGAGGAGAGGAGAGACCATGCTTATTTCTTGTTTACAAGCAATGAGGCTTTTGAGTAAACGATATATGAGGTAATTGACTAATGTAGTATGTAGGATTGTTGTTGGGCCAAGTATCGAGGAAGTGCTTGTTGTAGGCACTCCTACTGTATATTACTATACATGCTTTTATTGTGAAAACATAAGAAAATATTGATAATTACTATTATTAATATAGGCAAACTATTAATTCCATCAATATACAGTAAAAATACCTAAATGCTGAGCTAAAATATGGCAATAGAAATCATGTGTTATAAACAATTTACTTGGGCCTAAATAAAACTTTATAGATGGAAAAACTCATGCAAAATAAGTGTATATATGTACATACACAAATACCATATAATCACATGCAATTATGATACAGTAAAAGCATATAAACCATAAGCATGCTACAAAAACTAAAAACTGGATCCCAGTTGGCAACCATCTCCTCCTCTCAGCCCCTACTACACTGACTTGTAAGAGAAAGGAAAGTAGAGAATGAGTGATAAATTCACCCAGTAAGCGTTTCCTATCTTTGATCCTATAATAATCCTCCCCGAAGAATTCTCACTACAATCATAACAAGTTGATTACCCTGACTATTGTTCTATCGTTCATATACTATTATTCATGTACTGTTATTCATATCTTATTGTACATTCTAAGTTTATACTGATTATAAATGTCATCTGCTTATTCACATGCTAAAGTGTGTTATGCTATATATGTCATGTGGAAATGACATGTTAAAAATCATATCTGATACCCTTGGACTATTTATAAAACTGGTTTTATATTGAAAACTGTGATTTGAAGATCCTGAATCATACTAGATAAACACTGTAATTAAAAAATCAAGTTATAACTGAAAATAACTACTGTGTTATGCAAACTGATGAATACAGGGATTCAACACCCTAGCCATGTGAGTTTCTTATGCTGATACGCGAGAAGTAACTGACTAACCAACGTGCAGTAACTAAATTTGAATTTGTAGCTGAGTGCAAAACACTGAAACCTAAGCTATTAGCTGTGAGCACACCAGTATATGCCTATATATAGTGGCTAATATGGTCATAGACCTTGAGGCTGGTTCCCGTAACAGGTGTGCTAAAGCTCACAAGTGTCCCATCGCATTCACCTCTGAAAATATGTCTAGAACATCGTACTGTTCTAACTAAAAACATGTATTTAGATCCTTGGATTCCTTTTTGAAAACACTGTATGACATACCTTATCATGGTATACATATTATACATCATGTATGCTTACTTGATCTTATTATACTGCTTTAAAGCCATTATACTAAATTTTCTATGTACTATGCTTGTTTTATGCCTAAAATCTCATTTTTGCTTGACGCACGAGAGTGCATAACTAGTTGCACGAGCGTGTATAAGCTTACACAGGCCGTGTTCTTGTCAAGCAGCCTAGTCGTGCTAGCTTCTGTGATTTTTTCACTGCATGTGTATGCACGACCATAACATGCAAATACATAATCGTGACCTGAATTCAATCGTGCATGGGATCGTGAACATGGTCATGACCATGTAAAATATGATATGTACGGGCGTGCACTACAGGTGTACGATCATTCATTTCACTCTACTTCAACATGATCGAGGCTGATCAAGCTGATTCCCGTCCAATTTCATACCAAACTCAAGATCATCATAATCAATCAAATTCCACACTCAAAACACTTCATAAGCACAAGTTTACCATGCCAATAACATCAATTCTCACTTCTAATCATCCAAATCATCTTAAAAGCATATAAACATATGCATATCCACATACACGCCACTCACACATTTATACATCATCATCATCAATTCAACATCATCAATCATGCAAGGAAACTCACAAGCGTGCTGGAATCAATCATAACTCAACCCAAAAAGCATCACATACATGAAATAAAAGAGGGAAAGAGGTAAGAAACACCTACCTCTAGCCATAGCAACCTTGCTTCTCTTTCAAAGAAGATCTCACTCTCTAGCTTGATTGGGGACTTTTGGATGCTGCTATTCTCTTTTAGGGTTAGGGATCTTTGGAATTGAAAAAAATCTTGGGTGAAAATAAGCTGAAAAATAAGATAAGATCAACTTACAACTATGACGCCTAACTTACTACGTACGCACAATCGTGTGCCTCAACTTGCACGGTCGTGCATAGCTGGAAAAATAAAAAACTACCATTTTCCTATGCTTGCATGAATAACCTCTCAACAGTATTCATGCATAAGTCACTTAACTAAAAAAAAAAATCTATTTCACCCTTGAACTTCCTCAATTCTAATTTACATTATAAAATCACTTCTAACCCCATATTATCAACCTAAAAGACATTTCTAACCTTTGGGATTTACATTCTCCTTTTCTAATAAAAATTTTATCCCAAGAATTATCTGAACAACTCGGGGTATCTTTCCCTAATCTCAAACTCTACCTCCCACGTGGATTTTTTCTGCCTCTGATTCCTTCACAATACTTTAACTAGAGGGATTTCTTTATTTCTGAGAACTTTAAGCCTCCTGTCAAGAATCTGTACTAGCTTCTCTAAATAACTCAAATCTTCAGCTAATTCCAAATCTAAAAGCTCAAGAACATGTAAAAGACCCCTAATATACTTTCTTAACTGAGACACGTGAAAGACGTCGTGGAATCTCTCCATACTCACAGGTCAAGCCAACTTATAAGCAACTTAACGAACTCTTTCCAGGATTTCATAAGGGCCAATGAATCTTCGAGCTAACTTACCCTTCTTGCCAAATCTCAAAACATGCTTGAAAGGAGTTACCCTAAAAAATACTTTATCTCATACTTCAAATTCTATTTTCTTACATTTCAAATCTGCATAACTTTTTTATCGATCTTGGGCTTGTTTCATTCTCTGCCTGATTATTCTAACTTGATTAATCATCTGTTCAGTTGTTTCTAGTCCCACTATGGCTTCCAATGAGTCTTTCTCTCCAATATCATCGCAATGCAAGGGGGATCTACATTTTCTACCATATAATACCTCAAATAGAGCCATTTGAATCGTAAACTGATAACTGTTATTATAAGTAAACTCCATCAAAGGTGATAACTCAACCCAACTTATTTGGAAGTCCATACAACATACTCTTAACATATCTTCCAAAATCTAATTCACCATTTCAGTTTGACCATCTGACTGTAGATGATAAGTTGAACTGAAATGTAATTAAGTCTCTAGAGTCCTCAATAAACTCCTTCAAAAAGCTGACAAAAATCTAGAGTCTCTATCTGACATAATGACTCTTGGCACCCCATGTAATCTCACAATTTCTTTGACATAAAGCTGACCTAACTAATCAATGGTCATACCATCTCTAACAGGTAGAAATTGAGAAGATTTACTTAGTCTATCCATAATTACCCAAATGCCATTCTACCTTTGTCAAACTCTAAGAAGTCATGAGATGAAATCCATATAAATATTTTCCCATTTCTATTCTGGTATACTCAAAAGCTGTAACAATCTAAAAGGTCGATGATGTTCTACTTTAATCTGTTAACATACCAAACATTTAGAAACGAAGTCTGTTATGTCCTTCTTCATCGCTGACCACCAAAATTTTCTTTTAAGATCTTGATACATCTTCGTGCTACCTAGATGAGTTGTTTACATTATACTGTGGGCTTCTAACAAGATCTTATGTCTCAATTCTGAATCTTCTGGAATACAAATCTGACCTTTGAATCATAGTAGTCCATCTCTGACTTTATAATCTGGGATAAAACCTTTTGATACTTTCTGACTCATCATTTATACCTAGTAATCTAATCTCTAAGCATTTTTTATCTCATTAAATAAAGAAGACACTATCTGAAGCCTTGAAAGTCCAGTTGTAACCACTTTTATTTATTCTCTGATAACCTCTCTCTGAAGTTCACCATAAATAGACAATATAGATAAGGTAACTCTTTGACTCAAAGCATCTAAAACTATATTCGCTTTACCTAGGTGGTATCTAATCTCACAATCGTAGTCTTTTACCAATTCTAACCACCTTCATTACCTCATATTCAACTCTTTCTGGGTGAAAAAGTATTTCAAGCTCTTGTGATTAGAATAAATGCTACATTTCACTCCATATAGGTAGTGTCTCCAAATTTTCAAGGTAAAAACAATAGCAGCTAACTCTAAATCATAGGTAGGGTATCTTAGCTTGTGATCTTTTAATTATCTTGAAGCATATGCAATCACCCTATCTACCTGCATCAAAACTACACCAATCTCTTGATGGGAAGTATCAGTATATATCTCATAATTCAATCCCTCATGAGGTAAAGCTAATACTATTGCATTGGTTAACCTTTGTTTCAATTCTTAGAATCAGACCTTACATTCCTCAGTCTATATGAATGGGATCTCTCTTTTGGTCAATACTATTAATGGTCTTACTAAACTCGAGAATCTGTTGATAAACCATCGATAATATCTTGCCAATCCCAATAAACTCTAAACTTCCTTTACCGTTCTAAGCTTTACCGTTCTAAGCTTAGGCCAACTTAAAATAATTTCCACTTTACTTGGGTCCATAGACAACCCATTTATAGAACTGACATGCCCCAAGAACATTACCTTATCCAACCAAAATTTGTATTTACTAAATTTAACATACAACTGTCTATCTCTCAGTCTTCGTAACACAATTCTCAAGTGCTCTGTATACTCCTCAACACTTCTCGAATACAACAAGATGTTATCAATAAATACAACCATGATTCTATCGAGGCAATATTAGAATACTCAGTTATTAGATCCATAAACACCACTGAAGCATTTGTTAATCCAACTGACATTACTATAAACTCGTAATAGCTATATTGAGTCCTAAAGGTAGTTTTTGACACATCTCTGTCTGTAACTTTTACTAGCCACTATAGTTTTAAGTTGATCTTATCTCATTTTCTAGCTTATTTTCACCCAAGATTTTTTTTCAAATCTAAATATCCCTAACCGTAAAAGAGAAGAATAACATCTAAAAGTCCCCAATCAAGTTAAAGAGTGAGATCTTCTTTAAGAGAGAAGCAAAGTTGCTATGGCTAGAGGTAAGTGTTTCTTACCTTTTTTCCTGTTTTATTTAATGTATATGATGCTTTTCGAATTGAGTTATGATTGATTCCAGCATGCTTATGAGGTTTCTTAAATGATTAAAGATGGTGAATTGATGATGATGATGTATAAATGTGTAAGTGGTGTGTATGTGGATATGTATTTGTTTATATGCTTTTAAGATGATTTGGATGATTAGAAGTAAGAATTGATGTTATTGGCATTGTAAACTTATGCTTATGAAGTGTTTTGGGTGTGGAATTTGATTGATTATGATAATCTTAAGTTTGGTATGAAATTGGACGGGAATCAGCTTGATTAGTCTTGACCATGTTGAAGCAGAGTGAGATGCATGACCGTGCACCCATAGTGCACACTTGTGTAAATCATATTTTACATGGTCACAACCATGTTCACAATCCCATGCATGATTGTCCATTTGCATGTCACAATTGTGCATACATATTCAATGAGAAAATTAGAGAAAATCACAGAAGCTAGCACGAACAGGCTGCACGACTAGCACACGACTGCACAATTGGCACAAACAGGCTGCACAACTAGTTATGCATTCTCATGCATCAAGCATAAATGCGATTTTAAGCATAAAACAAGCATAACATAGAGTAAATTCAGCATAATGGCTTTAAAGCAGTATAATAAGATCAAGTAAGCATACATGATCTATTATATGCATACCATGACATGACATACCATACAGTGTTTTTAGAAAAGGATCCAAGGATCCAAATAAATGTTTACAATTAGAAAAGTATAATGTTTCGAACATTTTTTTAGGGGTGAATATAATAGGACACTTGTGAGTTTTAGCACACTCGTTTGGGAACCAGTCTCAAGGTCTATGACCATACTAGCCACTATATATAGGCATATGTTGGTGTGCTCTTAGTTAGCAGCTTAAGTTTCAGTGCTTTACACTCAATAAGGGTTGAGAGAAGGAGATGACTGGCGGTTGGGATCCAATTTCAGTTTTTACAGCATGCTTATGGTTTACATATTTTTACTGTATCATAATTGCATGTGATTTTATGGTATATGTGCATGTGCATACATACACTTACTTTCTATGAGTTTTCCATCTATAAAGGTTTATTTGGGCCCAAGTAAATTGTTTATACCACAGGACTTCCATTGCCATATTTCAGCTCAATATTTAGGTACTTCTGCTGTGTATTAATGGAATTAATATTTTACCTATATTAATAATAGTAATTATCAATATGTTCTTATATTTTCACAATAAAAACATGTATAGTAATATACAACAGGAGTGCCTACATTTTTGGTATCAGAGTGAAATAAACATATTCTTTGTCAAGGATCAGTGCATATGTATGCAAATTGCATTATTTTTAGACTACATATGCATGAAGTACAACATATCCCAGTAGCTAGTGCCCATCTTTCTCTCAATTTAAGTATAGTAGTGTAAGCTTTTGATCGAATTTGTTGTATGACCCTTATGTTTTGTAATTCTCTAGATAGGAGAATCCATGTTTCTAGATTTATTGAGGACAAGGAGAGTGCCTCAGTTAGGTTCTCGAGTGAGAGTGTGAGGAGAGGATCTTAGGCCTCTTATGGAGCCCTTCAGGCATAAGATGTAAAAGAGATTTTTAAGGAAATGATGAGAAAGTTTCTATAGTAGACAGTTAGAGGTGGTGATCAAGCACCTGTGACATATGTACCTGTTAAAGAAGAAGCCTATCAGAGGCTAGCAAGGTCAATAAGACTAGTGAAAGGATAACCAGAGTTTGAAAAAAGAGGTTATCCAGATCAGATAGGTAGACCACAATGGCTAGAGATGGTTTAATATCTAGGGTAGAGTTATGGGTCTGATACAATCAGTACTAGTGGTTTAGAGCGAGTACATTTGATTTACAGTCTACTAGGAATTCATCATGCTCTAAAATTCAATAAGACTAGATATCCAACAATAGCTGAAGAATGGATAGAGGTTCTTGAGATTGTTACCAACCTGTTTACTATGTCTGACAGAGAAAAGGTCAAATATGTAGTCTTTATGTTCAGAGGTGATATGAGATTGTGGTGGAATCTCGCTAAGACCACAGTTGTGAAGAGCAACTATCATAAGGCAAGTTTAGGGGTATGTTTGAAAGAGAATTTAGGAGTCTAAGGATAGTATATGCCCAAACCTATGAATTTATTGAGTTATAGCAAAGATTGAGTACAATAAAACAGTACGCTACCCAGTTCAATACATTAGCCAGATTTACTTTGACTTTGATAAGGACGGAGGTTGGTAGGGTATAGAAAATCAATCATAAAGGTTCAGTAATGTTTTAGTAAGGGCTATTAGATCAGAAATGTATCTCCAGAGGTGGGTATGTTTTTTAAACAGTCAGAAAGAACTAGTGATAGAGGTAAAAGGCCTATCCAATAGAGAAAGGTAGGAAAAAGGAATTCCAAGATAGAAGACAAGTTACCAGTTACCAATATGTGTTCGGTATGATCGGAGGCGCAATGGCGAGTGCTTAGTAGGTCAGACTGTATGTTTTAGGTGTTGTCAACCAAGGTATAAGATCAATAAATGTCCAATCAAAGGTGGCGTAGGACCTAGTAGAGATGGAGCTGGTTTTGGTAGAGACAGAGTGAGACCTTTTCAAGGTAGTGGTAGTTTAATTAGAGTAGTGGATCACCTTCAAGATGGTAGAGTTAGTGTACTATGAGGAGGTGTTGGACCATCAGCTGGTGGAGGTTGAGCTAGAGTCTTTGCAGTGAGACATGAGTAGGCAGGAGCTACTCTACATGTAGTGACTGGTCAGTTATTTTTCTTTGGTACTCCCTTATTTTTTTTAGTTGATTGTGCTGTCACGCACAGTTTTATTTCGAGAGGGGTAGTGAAGAAATTAGAATTGACCCCTAGTATGGTTGAGAGAAGTGTCTACGTTGAGATGCCAAACGAGGGAGTGATGTTTAGCAACTAGTTATTATTTGATCAAGAGATTATGGTTATAGGTAGACATTTAAGGATAGATTTGATCATGTTAGAGTTAGTTGATTTTGACATGATCTTAGACATAGATTTCTTATCGAGATATGAGGTAGAGATTAATTGTCAGAGGAAAAATATTAAACTACACTTAGGCCCTAATCAATTCATATTTGGAGAGGGTAGAGTAGAAACTATGTTGATTTCCTATATGCAGGCTAGGAGGATGTTGAGTAAAAGTTATGTTGGCTATTTGGCCAATGTTATATGTATAGATATGATTGGGCCAAGTATTAAGGAGATGTTTGTTGTTAGAAAGTTTTCTGATGTGTTTCTTGAGGAATTACTTGGGTTACCTTTAGAGAAAGAGTTAAAGTTCAGTATTGAGTTACTTCCAGATACAACTCTTATTTTTTAAGCTCCATATAGAATGGCTCTAGCTGAACTGCAAGAATTAAATAAACAATTACAAGAATTAATAGATAAGAAGTTCATCAGGCCAAGTTGTTCTCCTTGGGGTGTGCTGATTCTCTTTGTCAAAAAGAAGGATGACTCTATGGGAATTTGTATTGACTACAAGGAGTTGAATAAGGTTACAGTGAAGAATAAATACCCCTTACCTTGAATTGCTGATTATCAATCAAAAAGATATTTCTAACATTGGGATATTACACTTGTAGTGAGGGAGTTTCCTGATGTGTTTTTAGAGGATTTACTAGGGTTGCCTTCTAAGAGGGAGTTTGAATTTTATATTAAGCTACTTTCTAATACGACTCCTATTTTTAAGGCTCTGTATCAGATAGCTCTAGTAGAACTTCAAAAGTTGAAGAAGAAACTTCAAAAGTTGAAGAAGAAACTTCAAAAGTTGAAAAAGAAACTTCAATAGTTAATTGATAAAAGATTTATCAGGCCGAGTTATTCTTTTTGGGATGCTCTGATATTGTTTATAAAAAGAAAGATAGATTCTTATGGATGTGTATAGATGATAGAGAATTGAATAAGGTAACAGTTAAAAGTAAGTATCTTTTGCCCAGAATTAATGATGTATTTGATCAGTTGAGCGGAGCTGTAGTGTTCTCTAAGGTTGACTTGAGGTTTGGGTATCATCAAGTGAGAGTGGTAGAGAGAGATGTACCTAAGATGACTTTTATGATAAGGTATGACCATTATGAGTTTGTGGTGATACCTTTCGAATTGATGAATATTCTTGCTTTGTTTATGGATTTGATGAACCAAGCTTTTCAAGATTTTTTAGATAAATTTATAGTTATATTTATCGATGATATCTTGGTCTACTCGAGGAGTATAGAGGAGCATAAAGATTATTTGAGGTTTGTTTTACAAAAACTAAGAGATCGACAGCTCTATGCCAAGTTTAGTAAGTATGAGTTCTAGTTAAGCAACGTGTCATTTATTGAACATATAGTTTCAGCAATTAAAATTTCTATGGACCTGAGTAAGATAAAAGTTATTTTGAGTTAGTCGAGGCCAAGGACACCTAGGGAGGTAAAAAGTTTTCTTAGGTTACCTAGTTATTACAGTAGGTTTATTAAATGATTTTCTAGTATAATGAAGCCATTGATAGCTTTGACTTAGATAAAGGTTCTTTTTGTATGGATTGAGGAGTGTGAGAAGCGATTTTAGGAGGTTGAAGTAGAGGGTGTGACCAATGCTCTAGTGTTAGTTTTACCTCATGAAGGTGTTGATTATGAAATTTATACAGATGCTTCCCATCAAGGGCTTAAAGTAGTATTGATGCAGCAAGGTAAGACAATTACCAATGCCTCTAGGCAATTAAAAGACTATGAGTTGAGATATCTTACTCATGATCTAAAGTTAGTTGTAGTGGTGTTTGCTTTAAAGATTTGAAGACATTATTTGTATAATGTCGATGCTATATATATTCAGATCATCAGAGCCTCAAGTACTTCTTTACCCAGGGAGAATTGAATATAAGACAAAAGAGATGGTTAGAGTTGGTAAAGGACTATGACTACGAAATTCGCTATCACCCAAGTAGAGCTAATATGGTGGCTGATACTTTGAGCTGGAGAGTAGCTTTATCTATTATTTCAATTCAGAGAGAATTGTAGCATGAAATTGTTAGACGAGATATTGAGATAGTGACGACTGGTTTTTTTAGACTTCAGAATGTGTTCACATTACTTAATGATATCAAAGCTGGTCAGATGTCAGATGTCAGATATATGGATTCAAAGTATGGTTCAGAAGGTCTTTAAAGGTATAACACCAAATTTTTGAGGTTAGAAAAAGGATTATGAGGTTCAGAGATAGAGTTTATGTACCAAAGGATACAAATTTGTGTGTCAGAGGATTCAAATTTGAGATAGAGAATATTGTTATAGGCTCACAATATAGTTTATTTAGCACATCTTAGCAGTACCAAGATGTATAAAGACCTTAAGAGAAATTTCTGGTGGTCTAGTATGAAAAGAGATATTACAGATTATATGGCTAGATGTTTGACTTATCAACAGGTTAAGACAGAGCATTAAAGACCTTCTGGGTTACTTCAGCCATTGAGGATTTCTGAGTGGAAATAGAAAAATATATCTATGGACTTTATAGTAAGACTTCAGAAAGTGTAACGAAGTTACACAAATATTTGAGTAATAGTTAACAGTTTGAGTAATTTTGTATACTTTTTGCCAATTAGAGATGGTATGAGTACTGATCAGTTTGACCGTCTATATGTCAAAGAGGTTGTCAGATTACATGGGGTTCCTAAAGATATTATGTTAGACAGAGATTTGAGATTCTTGTTAGCTTTTTAGGGTAGTCTACAGAGAGCATTGAGAATCACACTTCATTTCAGTTCAGCCTATCACTTGTAGTCAGATGGTCAGACTAAGAGGGTCAATCAGATTTTAAAGGACATGTTAAGGGCTTGTTGTATGGATTTTCAAACTAGTTGGGCTAATTTGTTACCGTTGATAGAGTTTACCTACAATAACAGTTATCAGTCTACTATTTAGATGACACCTTTTGAGGTGTTGTATGGTAAGAAGTGTAGATCACCACTGCATTAGGATGATATTGGTGAGAGAGATTCTTTAGAGACAACAGTGGGGCCAAAGATGACTCAGTTGATGATAGATTAGATTCAGGGTTATCAGACAGAGAATTAAACAGGTCTAGGATCATTAGAAACGTTATGTAGATTAGAGGCATAGGGAGATAGAATTTGAGGTTAGAGATCATGTGTTTTGAGAGTTGCTCCCTACAGACGTGTCTTGATATTTTGTAAAAAAGGTAAATTAGCTCTAAGATTTATTGATCCTTATGAGATTTTGGAGCATATAAGCAAAGTTGCTTATAGATTAGCCCTTCCAGCTAGCATGGATAATATCCACAGTGTGTTTCATGTGTCTTAGTTAAGGAAATATGTGAGAGATCCTTCTCATGTGTTAAAGGTTCAAGACTTGAAGTTAGTAGATGATTTGAGTTATCAAGAAGTACCAGTTCAAATTTTGGATTATAGAGTGAAGATCCTTAGAAATAAAGAGATACCACTAGTTATAGTTTTGTGAAGGAGTTAACGATTCAAGAAAGCTACTTGGGAGGTCAACGCTGAAATGAGGGAGAGATACCCAAAGCTATTTAGGTAAATTTCAAGGAAAAAATTTTATTGGGAGGAGAGTTGTAATAGTCCAAGGGTAGAACTGTCATTTTAAACTTTGAAATCAAGGGTAAAAGTAAGGTTTCTTAATAGAAAGTGTAGTTGAAAGGGTTTAGGGGTAGAAAAGTCCTTTAGAAGCCATTTGTGGCTTCCACATGGGTATTCTTGGGAGAATATTCCATGTATGACACGAAAAGGAAGGAAATTGAGATTTTTATGAGACACACGATCATGTGTTGTGTTATTCAACCATATATACCTTTTTATTTTTTAGTCATGCAGTTTTTAGCTTTCATCTTCTTCTTCTCCTCCACTTCCTAGTGAACCCTAGAGTTGAGAGCGATCAACCAACAACTCAACTTTAGATTAGAGATCCAGAGACTTATAAAGAGAGAGAGAACAAGCTTCCATGGCTAGAGGTAAGTGTTCCCTTACCTCTTTCACCTTGTTTCATAGCATGTCCTTGTTGTTTTGAGTTTTTTAGAAGCATTGCTACTTGTTTGAGGCTTTATTAGCATGTTTGGTTGATGAGATGATGCTTTGATTGATGATTGTTGAGATATTATGGAGAAATATGTTGTCGTTGTATTTTGATGCTTTATTTTGATAAATATATGCCTTTAGCATGATTTGAGAAGATTGGATGATTACAAGCATGTTATTGTGATGCTTTCAGTTGATAATATTTGTTGCTTGAGGTTTGATGTGTATTAGATGAGAATTGGTTGGGATTTCTAGGTTTCCATATGTTATATGTAGAAATCGAGTGGAGCACACAATCATGCACTTATAGATACACACCCATGTGACCTCATTTTCTGTATGAGCATGGTCTTGCATGACACCCGTGTGTGCTTGGAAAACCTAGACACACGCCCTTATGGTTAGTCTTAATATCACACGTCTGTGTAAGCAAGACATAATAGTGTTGGATGGCAGCTACACGTTTGTGTAAGTGTAGGACACGACCTTGTGCCTTGAATGCACGCCTGTGTGTTCACACCACACGCCCATGTGGCCAGCCAAAGTTTCATAAATTTATTCCAAAAGTTAGCATGACTGAGAGCATGACAAGCATACAGTCCTGTATGTCATCTCACACACCCATGTGTCAAGTAACGCACGCTCGTGCACCTTAAAAATTATACCGAAACAATTCCAAAGCATCCTTAAGCCATTTTAAGCCATTTTTAAATGCACAAAACTCAATAATAACAAGATATAAACAACATATCATGCATGATCAACAACATAGTGCACGACATGCCATATTAGAGTTTTCAAAAAATGGATCCAAGGATCTAATAGCATGTTTTTAAAGTATAGATATATGATGTTCAAGACATCAGTTACGGGTGAATGCGAAGGGATGCCTGTGAGTTTATATACTCGCTAGAGGGAAACTAATGTCCGTTGGAGAGGACATGGTCATTGACCAAACTCGTTAGAGAAAGTGCTGGTTATGTATCAATAGATTTCAGTAGGATTGAGCTTACACAGCCAGGGTGCCAAATCTTTGTATTCATCAGTCTGGCTAGCACAACAGAAATATTCAGATACAATATTTTTTGATGCAGTTTTCAATATATACTATATGTATATATTCAAGATCTTCGGATCATAGCTTTTATTTTAGACAAATTTTTTAGAAAACCATGCCCAAGGGCAAGTTTTATAACTATTTAACATTTACATGACATCAGAGCATGCATATTATATCATGTATAACATTCATAAGAAACAAAATAGATAAAGATAAAGAATACTACAGAAAACAGATACATTTCTAAAAACATAGAAATAAGAAAATAGTAAAGTAGAAAATAGCGTGACAAGTCACGAGAGTCAGATTAAGCTTGAAACCTGCTAGTGCTAGAGATAAGAAACGCTTATTGAGTGACTCCTTTCTTGTTTCCTTATTACAGGTTAGTGTTATTAAAGGGCTGAGTGGAAGTGAGACAACTGTCAGATTTTAGGGATACGATTAGGCAACAGATAACATGTTCATGGCTTGTATGCTTTTATATAGTTTAACTCATGCATGTATGTGTATTATACTGTAAATACGTACTGTATGAATAGTCTACTTTATAAGTAAGTAACCTGGAGATTTTAAATGCATATTCAGTTTTCTTTTATTATTGTAACTAGTAAATTATACTTACAGCTTCTACATGCACAAATTTTAAATTTTAACAGCAGCAGTAGTTTTTACTGTAAAGATCTCTGTCACAGATATATTATATTTATAACTTATATTATATTTGATAGTAAATAGTGATTTGTGGCAGAGATTACTACAAGGACTACAAGTTTAAGGTTTAGGGATTACGTGTTTATGATTTAAAGTTTAAGATTTGCAAATTTAAGATTTAAAGTTTAAAGTTTATAGGTTTAACACTTAGGGTATACAAGTTTAGAGTTTAAGCAAATGGTTTTCGAATTGATAATTACGATTTAGGGTTTGAAGTATACGATTTACAATTTAGTCTCTATAGTAAACTTATTAGGATTGTCGATTTTTATAGTCTATTATTTAATATCTATGATTTTTGTACTAAAGTTTATAGTTTGTGGATTAATACAATTTAATTGTAGTGTTTACGATATACACTGTTTTGAGTCTATGCTTTTGGGTCTTAATTTATTGTTTACTAATTGCACTTTTAAATTATATTAAATATAATATAATCAATTTCAACTAAATTATTATGATAAATTAATAATTTTTTCCTTCAATTTTATTATAATTTTAGTAGTCATTCTTTAGACTAACTACATTCATAAACAAATTTTTAAATAAACAACGGAAATTAAAGGTGGACACGTGGTAGGGACATATTGAGAAATTTCCGTTCCGGTGGGGCCCTAACTCCTGAGGTGCTTTGCATCATCGTCATATACAGTATAAGGTTAATATTGTCATTTCACTTAAACTGCCTGACAGCTTGCCCGCCCCCAGTTTCCCTCTCTCTTAATCTTAAAAGATAGACAGTAATAATTAATTTCCATAATTTTTACCTACAAAATCTGATTAAAAAATATTTAATTTTAAAAGTCAGTGTAAGAGTTTGACGTTCTGCACTTACAAATTTGGAAAATTCAAGAATGACTGATGACAAAATCGTTCGTATCATAAATATATTTAGTGAGAGTATTTATTATTCATTTTCTAATGTAAACTTACATAAACTGCTTAATTATTTTGTTGAATGAACTCTACTTTCATAACCAGTTAAATTAGTATCCGCATTAGACTACAAAGAAAGTAGAGAGGGAATGTAAATACATAATAATTAAATGATGTAACTTCATAATTAAAATGATTTCTAAATGAATATGAATGACTCCTCTCCTCCTCCATCTTCGGCTCTGGCCCAATTAGAAAATAAAATAAAACCCTAACTACCTTCTCACCTTTACTCACTCATCTCCTCACTCTCAATCACTCTCTCTCTTTAAACCTTCCAAATACAAATGTGATTCCCTAAATCGCTCTCTTTTCTTACTCTCCACTGAAACGTCTTGTGTCATTGTCGTGTTACGTGATCCGCTCTTCTTACTAGCTTTTCCTTCACTCGTTTTTGCCTCTCAGTGAGTTCATTTATTTTTAATTGTAGATTTTATTCTCGCTTTTGCTTTGTCCTGATCATTTTTTTATTCGCTTTTTAAATGTGAATGCCTCTTATCGTCATTTATTCTTTTCTTCGATCCTTGTTCAAACCAACTCGATTTTTTTAGTTTTTTTCAAAGTGATTCGAGCTACTTATACTTTAACAGTCACTTCAGTTGATAGTATTTCAGCAATCTGATTTTGTATCCTGTGAGTTCCTTTTTTTTTTTTTTTTTTACTTTTAAGAAAATCAAGAAATTTTTATTTGATCAAGTGGAGGAAAATCAGTATTCTGATACGATTGTTGGCTTTTTTCTTGTTTCTCATTGTGATGAACAGATCTCGTGGACGGCTGAGATTGGCTGTGGTTGATCATTGGAGATGGGGGCGATAGAGTTCATTATGTGCATAAATATTTTTACGTTATTCTCTGTTTTGATTATTGCGAGAGCGGAGATTTATATCGTGACGGTTGAAGGTGAGCCTATTATAAGTTACAAAGGCGGCGAGAATGGTTTTGAAGCCACCGCTGTGGATTCTGATGAGAAAATAGACCGGACCAGGTAGCCCATACCATTATCATCACTTCAAGTTTTTGTTGTTAATGTCATTTTTCATATGGTAGCCAGCTTGAAATGTCGGGAACTTTTTAATAATTCGTGGAATTTTTAATCAAGATTGTAGCTTTTCTTTGTGGGGTCTTGTTTTATGACATTCCTGTGCTGAAAATGATGTTTCTGGAGATAATATACAGTGTTGGGCCTTGCCTAATCTTTGATTGAATTTATAGTGTTCAACAGTGTCTAATTTTTGTATTGGCAAGCCGAAACTAAGCGTGGAAGTAATTGGAAACCGGGTATTATGGAGTTGCCCTTGTCTAGTTTTGACAATAGTCTATGCAGAAAACTCTGGTTAAATGGCAAATTGTTATAACCTGTTATTTGCTTTTTGATAATTGGATAATTCTATAAGTTTCCTAGTGTGCTGGTTTTTTCCTATAAAGCAATTTACTAAAAACACTATTATTTTTGCTGTTGTCTTCTAGTGTTTTGACATTTATGAGTTTTGTTCTAAAAATTATTGCGAGGCTTTATTGTGAAATCAACAAGTCATTGTGATGATTTAAAGTGAATGTTTTTCGAATAAGTGAAAAAACTCTAAATTGCATTTTTTTTTTTTAATTTATTTTATGAAATAACTTGCCACCTTCTATCAGACTATAAAGATAAATTATATGTCCTTACGCCAGGGACATAAAAGTTTTTCCCCCAAAAAATTATAAAATGTATTATCATGTGTCATGTAATCTTTGCTGGGTGAATTTTCACTTATCATCAAGAATTCTATATTTTTTTATTTTCTCATTAGATATATAGTCAATCATAACATGGTGATAGAGAAAAGAAAAAATAAAGGAATACTCAACATTGATTTCTCTTACAGTGTACCTTGCTTTCTCTGAATGGTGAATGATTTAAAAGTTTTGGGAATCTCACTGCCAATCAATCATTAAATATAGTTATTAAATTAATTACTTTTATTGAAAATAGGTGAAATTTACATGTATGTCATTTATAAAGGTATATAACAATTGGTTTACTAATATATAATTAATTTAGGCTCTAATTCCAATTCATGATTAACTATTGAAAACAAATCTTATCAAATTCGGTTTAACGTTTTACAACACTTAGTAATAAATTATAATAAATATTTTTGATGTACTACTTCAAGTGGTGATTTGTTGGAATGTGTTTCACTAGGGAGACTAGGGAAATGAGCTAGAACTGAGAGTCATGAAATTTTTTGTGGTTGGAGGCTTATGTTCCCACTGAGCTTGGAAAAATTACCATTAAACCTTCTCTGTATTTTAACTTTAGCAGCCCATTATTTATTTCATCAAAGTAGCCTGAATCCAGTAGCGTACAACTTTTTTTTTTTCAAAATCTAAAATATTTTTTAATTTTGTTTCTTTATTTTGTTGATCTTGTGAATAGAGAATACCAACCAAAATTTTTGTTTGTATCATGGTTCTCAAATTAATTTTTCTCTCTTTTGACCTAATTTATCTTCATCTATTCAAAACTGTAGTCCAAATTGTTATTTCAATTCATAAGATGATATTTTTATTATGCTCATTTCTAAGAATTGAGCATAAAATAAACTTTTGGGATTGATGGATTATGATAATTTGCACCTATATGGATTTCAAATATTTTCATAGTAAAGGGCTTTTGGGAAAAGGAAAAAAATAAAAAAAATGCTTGAAAGCTATTTTGATAACGTATGTCATATTATAGTATGTACCTAGCATTTTTTAGAGCACCACTTTTTTATTTTGAATTTTGAACAACATTTTCTTCATTGATGAAAGACATAAAATAAATACAAAACTATTTTGTGTATAAAAATTTATTAATTAGATTTGATGTATTAAAAAGTCTTAAATTTCATGTTTTTCTTTAATAATTTTTACCATTTAAATTTTTTTCTTTAATAATTTTTACTATTTAAATTTTTTTCTTTAAGTTTTCCCCACAAAAACAAAATCCTGGTTTCATCACTGAAGGTGATATCATTGAAGAGAGAGATAAAATTGATGTGCTGTTATTGTGTATAGTGCCACAGCAATTTAATTAAGTTGATATTGTATATTTTAACTTGTAAATGTAATAGTGGGTGACTACACAGGTATTTGGAAAGGGATTTAACTTAAATTTGTTTTCTTTTATTTTGTTTTTAACAAGACAATTAATTCTATATTTATAGTGCCAAATTGATTTATATAGTTTAGATTGTGTATTTAACATGTAAATATAATATTATTTTAAATCAACAGCATAGATTAGGTAATTAGAAAGGAATTTAATGCGTTTACAAATATTTCAAGAAAGTAAACTAAATGTTATAGTCCTCTGCTTTCAATCAAGAAATTATAAATATTCTCATCCCAAATTTATTTATAGTCATGACTGCACATGAGCATTTTTATTTCAGTTTGCATCCTAACAGTTCATAAACTTCTAGAATCAAGTTGGATAACAATGCTTCACATTCACTTTTATTTGGTGAATTATTTTATATTAAATTGTTGAGTTCTTATTTAAAAGTGTGGGTGCTGTTTCGTAATGTCATGTATCGTATATAAGCTTGACATCATAATCTTTCCCCTCTCTGAAATAAAAAAGTGGATAGTAATTGTAAGTTTGCTCTATTACTTACTCACCCTCACCCTCACCCTCACTCTCACTCTCACTCTCACTCTCACTCTCATTTATGCTTCTTGCAGTGAATTTGTGACATCCTATGCCAGTCATCTTGAACAGAAACATGATATGCTTCTTGGGCTACTTTTTGAGCATGGGACTTACAAAAAGCTCTACAGCTATAAGCATCTTATAAACGGCTTTGCTGTCCACACTTCTCCTGAACAGGTGAAAACCTTGGAACATACATTGTTGTATTTTATTGTCTTCAAATCCTGAATTATACAGCGATAAAAGTTTAATGGTTTTGCATATTCTTTCATTTTGCAATCTCATTTTATAACAATTTCTCACTGCATTATTAGGCAGAAATTCTACGACGTGCCCCTGGTGTGAAATCTGTAGAAAGAGATTGGAAGGTTAGGAGACTTACGACACACACACCACAATTTTTAGGGCTACCCACTGGAGTATGGCCAACAGGTGGTGGCTTTGACAGGGCTGGTGAAGACATTGTGATAGGATTTGTAGATTCTGGAATTTATCCTCACCATCCAAGCTTTGCGACCTACAATACCGAACCATATGGGCCTTTGCCAAAGTACAGAGGAAAATGTGAAGTTGATCCTGATACTAAGAGGGACTTCTGCAATGGAAAAATCATTGGTGCACAACATTTTGCAGAAGCTGCAATAGCAGCTAAGGCATTCAATCCTGCTGTTGATTTTGCTTCTCCCATGGATGGTGATGGACATGGAAGGTTAGATATCTTACTGTCATCAATATCTATTTCAATGGATATTCTGCTATGTTGCATTTGCTTTCCTTTTTATCTTGACTCCTAGTTTTAATTTGCAGTAGATTTGCATGACTTGAATACTGACTTGATGCTTTTAAAGGTCAATTCTTTTTTCTTTTGATGTTCTTGTGTGGCACGTATTGGGTTGTAGCTGCCATATATTGGTTCACAACAGCTCTATCTCTTGATAGGAAGTTTTTAAAGTTAAACATATATTTTTGGTACTCAGTTCTGTGTGCACTTTAATATCTTAGTTGAAGGGGCATTCATCATTCTAATTAATTAGGGAGTTGGTACAGACAGCTGGTTAGGGAACAAAGTCAACTCAGATGCTAAAGAGCAAGGATAATTCCTACTTGTATTTCATTCTTATTCATGTGCTTTTTGAAACCCTTGGATTATAAGCAATATGTTCTTTGATTAGTTGCTGACTTGTTGTAGTCTGACATCATTACTGTTCCTCTTGGTTCAAAGAAAAAAATATTGACTGATTTTAGGGACATGGCCAACTCAGAAACTAAAGAATGAGGACATTTCCTACTTGCATTTTATTCCTATAAATATTCTTTTTGAAAGCCTTGGACTATAAGCATTATATTCTTTGATTAGTTGCTGTAGTCTGATGCAAAAACTGTTCCTCGGGGTTCTAAGAAAAAAAAAGGCTGATTTTAAAGACATGGTGCAAAACTGGGGCCTGTTATTTCTTTTGTTTGACTTTGAGCAAGATTTGTGCTATTTTATGTTCTTTACCATTCTTTTGTGTCACTGCCAAACAGTCACACAGCGGCTATTGCAGCTGGAAACAATGGTATACCTGTTAGAATGTATGGCCATGAATTTGGTAAAGCAAGTGGAATGGCCCCCCGAGCCAGGTGAGATTATTGTAACATGATAGTTTACCAGTAGCAGTCTTTTAGCTCAATCTTTCCAGACATAGATGACTGAAATTATATGAGTTCAGGATTGCTGTGTACAAAGCTCTCTACAGGCTTTTTGGAGGCTTTGTTGCAGATGTTGTTGCTGCAATTGATCAGGTTTGCTATTATTTCATTACTGAAGAACACAAGAAGTTGGTACTTCTAGTATCTCCACTTTTTTGTGATGTAAACTATAAGTTATGGGAATTAAACTCATCTGTGTTCCATGCTTCTTTAATACAACCAACACCTTAAAAAAATCAGACTCTGATATTTTAATTGGTAATGTCTCTTTACATATATGCTATTTTTGCTCATTGACATTTGACAATCAGTTTGACAGCTCAACTCTTCCTTTGTACCCAAAAAATGGGAGACTATCTGACTTTAGTTTTGGTAAAAAGTGGGGGGAAAACTGAATAATTCCCGGTTGAGTGACGATGAATTGCCATACTTTCTGTTATCCATTTGTTACGAATATGACCTCTCTGTAGTTAGTTTTTGTTTCTTTCTTTTTTCAGTTTTTATTGTTGGTTCTGTCTTTATGTACATATTTTAAATTGAGAATACTTATGTTAACAGGCTGTTCATGATGGGGTGGATATACTCAGCCTTTCAGTAGGGCCAAACAGTCCTCCAGCAACTACTAAAACCACATATTTAAATCCTTTTGATGCCACACTTCTTTCTGCAGTGAAAGCAGGCATATTTGTTGCACAGGCAGCTGGAAATGGAGGTCCTTTCCCGAAAACATTAGTGTCTTATAGCCCATGGATAGTGTCTGTCGCAGCTGCAATAGATGATCGTCGTTATAAAAACCATCTGAATCTTGGAAATGGGAAAATTTTGGCTGGAATTGGCTTGTCCCGTAAGTTTCATCATTTTGATGTCTGTTATCCCCAATTCAGAAAATAAATAAGCAGAAGGCTGTTTGTAAAACTTGAGAAGAGGCATTTAATATCACAAAGATCAACATCACGTTTTTTCTACTTCACTTTGTATTATTTTCTTTATACTCATGACATTGTCAATTGATGCATCTGTTTAATGTAATTTTCTTTTATTAGATCCATTATGTAATGTGATACCTTTTTTTCCAGTGAATCTAATTTAATTGGTAATATGCTACCTAGCTTTTATTCTGAATAATATGTAACATTCACAAGGGATAATAGGTGGAGATTAATTTAGAAGTTATTTACCTTATTTCTGAGTTTGATAGGTCTTCAGTCTCTTTGAATAAAACAATTCTTTGGTTGCTATCCTTTGGGTTAGATATTTTCCTTGGTACTTTATCATTATCACTTATACTTTGAATTGCATAAATTCCTATACAAAGGATTTGGATGAATATAAACAATATGCATTGTTATTGTGACAAAGTAGCTTCGATCAGCAGGTCAGTTAACTATCATATTGGGGTGCTGTTATGATTACTGTGTTTCATTAATTTCACTGTGGTTTCTTTATTCATAAGCTATTAAGGGTGCATTAGGCAAAATCATTAAACATATAAGTACTGCTTTTTCCTTCTCAATTTTATGAATATATATATTACAGTCACCAATTTAGCATGTCCCCTGTGGAGTTCATTATTTTCTTTATTGAGTTGAGTGGTGTTCTTTGTTTCATATCCAACTTGAAGCAATTTTAATAGGTATCCTTTTATAAATAACATTCTTGTAGATTTGTAGTTACATTATACGCAAACATGCACACTCAAAAGACGGTGGCTGAATGATTGCCAATTATGAGCTATTAGGTTCTTGATTCTTGCTTGGAATTCTACTTTTTTAATGCTGTCTTTCTCTTGGATTATTGCAGCTGCAACACATCCAAATCGGACATTTACCTTGGTTGCCGCAAATGATGTTCTTCTCGATTCTTCTGTGGTGAAGTACAGTCCCTCTGACTGCCAAAGACCTGAACTATTAAACAGGAACTTGGTTGAGGGTAACATTCTTCTTTGTGGTTATTCCTTCAATTTTGTTGTTGGTACTGCATCAATCAAGAAAGTTTCACAAACAGCCAAAAGCCTAGGTGCGGCTGGCTTTGTTCTTGCTGTGGAAAATGTTTCCCCTGGAACAAAATTTGATCCTGTTCCTGTTGATGTTCCTGGGATACTTATAATAGATGTCTCAAAGTCAATGGTAATAATTTCAACTGTTTTCCTCTCTTCATATATATTTTTTATAAGTTGATTACTGTCCATTATGGATATTCCTTTAGTGGTTGAAAATATTTGATTGGATTTGGTAGTATTACATTTTTCTAGGAGGCGTTTAATATATTACAAGTTGCCTTTGATGATGCCATATTAACTTTTGATCAAACTGGCATAATGCAGGCATGAGCTTGTCTTGTGTAATAAGAAAGCTGGATCAAAACAAGAAATTTCTAAGAAATTGGATTTGTCATCGTGTTCCATCCAGTTTCACTTTTGGAATGTCTTTGTTGCATATTAGCTTAACCCTATGTAAAGATGACAATTTTTCTCCATTATAATGATGCTTATTTTATTGCTCTTCTGAGCTCATTTCTGTCTTGGCTGAGCACACCATGTTCCTCTGTTTTTCCTGAGTCTCATGTTTCTAGTTCTTTGGCATCTTTATTCTAGGATCTTATAGACTACTACAACACTTCAACGCCAAGAGACTGGACTGGAAGAGTGAGGAGTTTCAAAGCTACTGGTACTATTGGGGATGGGTTGATGCCTATTCTTCATAAATCAGCACCTCAGGTGGCATTATTCTCTGCTAGAGGGCCCAATATCAAAGATTTCAGTTTCCAAGATGCAGATCTTCTCAAGCCAGATATTCTGGCACCTGGTTCTCTTATTTGGGCTGCTTGGTCTCCAAATGGGACAGATGAAGCTAATTTTGTTGGTAAGATGGATCCAATCCTAAGTAAAATTCTTGTTTCTTGGCTATCAAATGTAACAACTTAAAGAACATATTAGTGAAAGAGGACAAAAGCTCTTAAAATTTTAAGCTATTGTCTGCTTTGAGTTTTGAGCAGGAGAGGGATTTGCCTTGGTATCTGGAACTAGCATGGCAGCACCACATATTGCTGGCATAGCTGCTCTTATAAAGCAGAAACACCCTCATTGGAGCCCTGCTGCTATAAAATCAGCCTTGATGACAACAACGACAAAGCTGGACAGAGCTGGAAGGCCACTTCAAGCACTACAATATTCTGAAAAAGAAGCCATGAGGCTGGTTAAAGCTACACCTTTTGATTGTGGGAGTGGTCATGTCAATCCAAGAGCTGCCTTGGATCCTGGACTTGTCTTTGATGCAGGTTTTACTCTTCTTCCCTTGAAAACATTTTCTGATTGGTCTACTGGATGCAAGTTAAGGCCTAACTTAACCTAATTATCTATGTTTCTGATAAATTAAACCATTTTTAATTGCAAAGCTTCTGGTTCTGGTATGTGCTTCAAATGTTACCTTCTTTAAAGCTTGGATGTAATTTAGAAGATAATCGAATATTGAAATTGGTGACTAGCACATGGCCAAAAGGACCTGATAGAAAAATATCCTAGAAATAGGAATTGTAAGGAAATACCCTGGAAATTTATGTCAGCAATTATTTAACCTTTTTTTATTTGTAAGTTGGTGTTAGATTTAAATTAGAATCAAGGCTGCTTTTTTAGTGATTCCTTAAGCTTTACGCTTTGAAATCTAGATAACTTAATCCGGGTGATAAACGACTTTGACATGATATTAGTGAAACAGGGTAAGCTTGTTTCTAAGAATGTATAATTTTAGACGAGTAAGTGTCTAGTTAACATTCAGCAAATCATCTCGAAAATGTGTCAATCAAGTTCTTATTCCCAGGAAATTTTTGGTAGGTTATGAGGATTACTTGGGGTTCTTGTGCACAACACCTGGTATTGACAAAAATGAGATAAAGAACTACGCTAATTTACCCTGCAACTACAGCATGGATCAGCCGTCAAATCTCAATACTCCATCGATCACCATATCTCATCTTGTGAAGTCTCAGACCATTACGCGCACAGTCACAAATGTTGCAACAGAAGAAACCTATGTGATCACTGGCAGAATGCAACCACCTGTTGCCATTGATGTCAACCCTCCGGCAATGACACTGAAGCCTGGTGCTTCACATAAGTTTTCTGTGACACTCACTGTTAGATCAGTGACTGGAACATACAGTTTCGGAGAAGTCCTCATGAAAGGTAGTCGGGGGCATAAGGTAAATATCCCGGTTGTCGTTCAGGGTTATTGGCGATAGAGGCGGAGATTGAGGTGGTTGATGTTAGTTATGTACTTGTATGGTTGTCATATTCTTTGTAATCTGTGGTAATAAGATGAGATATAAGGCTAAATATAATACTTGTCTGAAATATGTGTGGAGTAGGTGTAAAGACGAAACTAGTATAGAGGGGAGACTTACCAGTTTCTTCCACTAATAAGTTTTGCTAAATTAGTTAAGTGATTTTATATAAAATTGCTGGTGTTTGCAGATTACTTCTTTATTCCATTTAGATCTTTTTTGAGAGCCTTTTTGTTTAGTGTGTGCTGAATTGAATGGCAATTGATTACTAAGATGGCAACCAGTATTTCTACGATGCCATCCCAAAACCAACGGAAAGAGTATTGTAAAATTGAGAGCAACCAAAAGAGGATTACAATTTAAAATCTAGCAAAATACCCACTTTCTCTTGTTTTGAGAGAACCTGTCCAAACAATATATGGAATCTTCAAAAATAGTGCAGCCTTGAGCTTTGAACGTTTCTGATCGTTTGTTACCCAATTTGTAACAAATTTAATTTTGGTGCAAATTTAGGCGAATGTGATCATAAAGTGAACTCTAATATGAATTTTTGTAAGGTTAAAACTACCTTGATAATCGAATATTGGGTACTGCATAATTGCCATGTAGCAACCATGGGGTGTACAAAGCATCCCTACAACTTGATGCATTGTTGTAAGTACGTGCATAACTCATATTAAGAACATAGATAACTCATGCCACCTAGATGCATCTTATCATACAGTATGTATAGACAAAACCCCTTAGTGATTAAGCGAGAAGGACATCTTTTCAAGTATGGAGAAATGTGTACCGTTCAATTGTGATCACGTATCAACCATTGAATGAGAGATGTAAATTGCTTGAATAGACAACTAAGTATAATAATCATTATGTTGAACAAGCGGGTTATTTTGTATTTAATACAAAGTGGTTATACCGTTTCATGAAACATTAAAAACAAAGTGACTGAATCGATCAGACAATAAGTATCACACTAAATATGAAGTAGTGACACTATAACTAACTATCTCTAAAATATGTAGATCTTAGTTGTACACATATCTTTTTAATTAGATGAATATGCAAACCAAAGAAAACCTCTACATAACATGTGCCTTTAGATGGTGATGTCACCTTCCCAACTTGGGTATAAAAACAAAGAAAGAGAGAGAGGTGGGAAATCTTCTCTTTCGCATCTGTTTCTATCATCCTCTAAGCAAGAAAAAATTGTTATAAGGTGTAATGGATTGCCAAAAGGGCGCCTAAGAATAAAAAATTGTATTTTAAAATTATTCTTACAATTAGAGTCTCAAAGCATTTCATCCATGATTTACTCTAGGATAATATACAAAACATGACAAAGCAACTTTATGGGGTTTCCAGAACTCGTACTTGAATAGTTGAGCTGAGAATCTCTCTTCATGGTAATGATCCTGAATAGATGAGTTGTTATCCAACCCTTATAGGGTGACAATCGTAGTATTGACACAGAGCACAAGACTTTAAGATCTCAACCACTAGATTTAGGTACTAGCACAGTGTATGAGGTAGTTGAAATGTTAGAAAGAAGGTAGAGAAAAAACACAAGAGAGACTTAGTTTTCTCAGAATAAAAGCTTTTTAAAGGATGACAGATAAAATTTCTCCTTTAATATTAGGACACGTATGATGGTATGTGTAGGAATCGCCGCCACGAGTACCCTGCTCAAAGATATGATTCTTTTATTAATAATCTGAAAATCTGGATACCCGCGACAGAAATACTACGAAAATAAAATCCTGCTGTTAAATACATTTAAGTACAAGCGGAAGCTAGAAATAAAACTGAATACAAATATACAATAAGCCCATAAAGGCTTTTTATATATATATATATATAACTATATCTGCACAATTGTTCATTACATCTGAGTACATTTACAACATGTACAAGACCCATCAGGTCCAAAACTGAAGGTACAACTGAGAACTTGTGTGTGGGGTCCTCTTTCGCAAGCCTCAGTCCACCCGCTCCTCGCCAGCAGTACACTGACCTGAAAAGGAAGAAAGAAAGAAGGGGGATGAGTGATAAAGATCACCCAGTAAGCATTCCTTACTTCCTTCAACTCAAGTAAGCAACATATAAGCAATAACGTACTTGGCCTCGACCCTAATCATACATCTAGTCGCTTATTGGCACTGAAACTGATTATTCTATTATCTGTTTTTATTATTAATCATGTCATGCTACATATGTCATGCCATACTAGCTGAAAATATCTGATAATGATGCATGCATCTGAATCTATGTGTACCCGAAGGTACCTATTGTGTTGATCAGACTGATGAACATAGGATTCGACATCTTGGCCATATGGGCTGAACAGTCTAGTTACTGGCTAGAAAGCTGAATGTGAAATGCTGGACAATCTGACTGGTGTCAAAAAGTTGAATCCCATAAATGCCCCCTCGAGTTCACCCAAAACTATAACCCATATATTAGGTTTTGAATGTTGAAACTTCTGAATTCAGATCCTTTGATCCTCTCTCAAGCTACATGCCATACTATGGTATGCATATGTCACTTTATTATCTGTTATCTAGCTTATCTGATGCATATTAATCATTAGAAAGGTTACCCAGACTTTATAATTCATTTTTCTACATTTCTGGAAATTTTCTACTGTTGCAAGGGCGTGTGGGCAAGGCACACGGTCGTGCATGACACACACACGGGCGTGCATGACAAAGGCACACGGGCATGCGCCTAGACGCACGGGGTCGTGCATTGGCCGTGTAGTCGGTCATGCACGCTTTTGGAATTTCTGGGCAATTCTTCTACAAATCAAGCACACGGTCGTGCTCCTCAGGACATACGGGTGTGTCCTCTGCATCCAGGTCGTGCGCACTTCGTGTACATGACTGTGTCCTTATAGAAACAAGGGCAACGAGCATGCTCTTGCGGGTACACGGGCGTGTGCCCTGTTCTTCTTGGACATGACTTGCTTGGAACTGTAAGAATCCAAGCCATTTCTCAACCAAATTCAAATTAATCAACCAAATTCAAATTAATAAAAAACAAGCATCCAAGGCACTTCAATATCCACATATCATGCATCAATTTCATCATTCATCCATCAACACTCATTCCACCATGGGAATCTACCATTTCTCCTACTAGCATACACACAAGTAGAGCAAACATGTTTCTTGGGTGGAAATAAGCATATTAATATCACATATCATCTCATATAATCAACCAAACATATCATAAGCATGCTGGAAATGTAAACACATATTTCTAACCATCATCAAGCATCAAAGCAAGCTGGGAACGCAGGGAAGAAGTAAGAAACACTTACCTCTTGACATAGCTGCTGGAATCTTTCTTTCTATCTATTCTCTAGTTTCTCTCGCTGGATTGGAAGCTGTTGGAAGTTGTAAATCAACTCTAGGGTTGGGAGCTGCTGAACAAAGAGAAGGAAAATGTTGAAATGGGTGAGAAATAAAACTTAATCTCCCGTTTCTCTCTCTTTAATCCCACCTACACGGGCGTGCAGGGTGTAGTGCACGGGAGTACACCAGGGAAAATGAATATAATTCATTTCCCACGCTTCGCATGATTGAAACCTCCCTAAAAAAATCATATGAAGGCCACACAGCTCTAGAAAACTTATTAACTCACCCCTAAACTCTTCTAGACTCCTAATCTATCTCTGAATCTCACTTCTAACCCCAAAACTCTACCCTTAAGGGCTTTTCTAATCTAAGATGCTACAATATGCATAAAACACATGGTCATGCATTCAACAAGCACAATTGTGTGCTATCATTACAAGACATGGATAAATCGCGTATCCTTGAAGTGCAATGAACAAGTAACAAGCACAAGTGTATGCCAATGCTACACGAACATGCGTGGAAGCACCTTAAGGCACATAGTCATATGCCAAACTAATGGCACATAAGTCCTAATACCATCTATGTTTCTCTTACTAGGATCAACAAATCCTGTGTTCAATAAGTTAGATCAACTCCTTTATGTGTGTGACCTATAAGCTTTCTACTAATCTAGTAGTATCTAGATTTTACTAAAGCCTAATCGTAGACCATTAAAGACCTCTAGCAAGACATAATAACCATTCGCCTAGTATAGTATCAGTGAACCAACTTAAAGCTTGAACAATTTGACAATTAATGTAAAATACAAGTTTTTTCATCACTTTGTATTTTCTTTAAGGTAAGACATAGATAAAGGTGTCTATCTCAGCTAGCCCTCTACATGATCTAACACCAATCCATAACAAAAGACATAGACTAGACAACAACCTTATCTTATTATGACCATAGATTTGCCATTATAGGTTCTGATTAGTGAGCTCACTTTAAGATATCATTCCATGCTTCGAAGTAACGAATCTTTTATTAGTGCACCTTAGCCTACGCATAATCTTAACATAACTAAGTATAACCCTAATGGCACCCTTGTTATGATAGTATATTAGATGATGTCAAACTACATCAATCTTTATACGAAACAATCCCATGTCCTTCAAGTCTATGGATTGTATATATTTGTTTGATTAAGAAGATATTTCTACAGACACAAAAACACATTCCTTATAGAAGCTTCTTGTCAGGTTAGTTTATTAAATAGTCTAAAATCAACATGCACCCATATGTTTTTTTTTTTTTTGGTAATTAAAAAATTTATAAAAGAAAACGGGCAAGCCCGATACAAAGAAAACGCAGCAAAACGCCCGCAAACGTCCAAAAAAGGCAAATGTATCCACCCCTTTTGAGCGCCTACCTTGTTCGAAAGAGATCAGGAGGCTGAAACGAAGCCACGAAACGAAAATAAAAAAACCTAACTAGTTGGGCTATCACCAACTATATACAAATCAATAAACAAACCATTTCTTAAGCTAAAGCTAAAAAATGAAATAAAACCAATCCCAAAAGAGCAACCCAAACTAAGGGAAACAAGCAGCCCAATCTAAGAAAAAGGCCAAAGCAACCCAAAAGCAGCCCAGGCTAAATAAAAACAAGCAGCCCAGCAAGTTAAAAGCTAAATATACATTTACAAAATGAGTTGCCCATTGCAAGCAGACCATCCAACTAGAGAGACTGGAGACCTTCATACTGCAGCCTCAAAGTCCAGCAGCATAGCTGGGAAAACCACCATTTTCCCCAGCCAATGCTGTCCTATAATTAATCCACTTGAATGCACATTGATAAGCATTAAAAGCCCGTTGTGATGTGCCTTCATGCCAGAAAAAATGTTTCCAACTGCCTTAAAAAAAAAAAGCTCTCAAAGCCTCCCAAATACCTTTATAAACAGCCAAGCAAAACCTGGAAATTTTCCAGATTTTACTGTTCATAGAATTGAAACCGTGAACAGTAATATCTGGGTTTTCCAGGATTAAAGCCTCTGAAAGCAGCCTGAACACCCTGTGAACCAGGTCGAACAGCCCCCCACATGTGTAATTTTTCCCATGCTTGACATTCGAAGCCATTTGTCATCGATCAGACGTGATTCGACTCGAAAGGGTAGCAGGAGCCCAATTTGCATGACTATGGATAAAATGCAGCCACCTTTCCTTATCCAAGAAACATTAGAAATCCTGTAAAACAGTAAACTTGTTAGTAAAACCCCTCTCTCCTGTCTCACTCTGTTATTTCCCAAGGCACTAATGTAGTCTTGGTTACTATCTCTCCAACAGCCCTCATGAGTCCTCCACCACCAACTACTCCATAAAAGGAAGAAGCAAGGAAGATTCATGGCATTTGAAAACAATCAAAGGAAGAGACCAATTTATGACAAGAGTATCATTTTGACTAGATAAAGGGAAGTTTCTTAACTCAGCACATCTAGCCCTTATGACTCTTCTAGTGATTTCACAAACCCTCTCTTTAGTCAAAGAACCCCTCCCAAAGATCCTATTGTTTCTTTCTCTCCAAATGTTATAGACTACGGCAGCAAGACTCATCTTAGCAATAGTAGATCTAAGTGAGTTCCCTTTCCACTCTCTAGTAATCTCCAAAATATACTCATCCCACCTCTGGCTTCTATAGCTAAGGTTGCTCCGGCTAAGAATATTGCTCCAAATAAAACCACTATAGTTACATTGAAAAAAGAGATGATCTAAATTTTCATCAATCAATCCACATAACACACAAGTAGAGTTAAAACAAACTCCATACCTTAGCAAATTATCACGGGTGGTCAGTCTCTTTCTCAATGCTAGCCAGAGAATGATGGCATGATGAGGGATGTGTTTTTTGTGCCAAATGAGGTGAGCCCACCCAACCATGTCACTCTTTTTCCTAAATTCTTCCCAAGCCGATCTAGTAGAGAAGTTGCCATTTGAGTTCGACTTCCAAATGATCTTATCATTACCATCAATCGACTTACTTAACATAGCACCCTTCACTTCTATCATCTCACGAGAGTTACTTAGTGGCCAGTTCCACTCTCTATTCGCCATAATCTCTTTGACCTTGGCAAACTTGCTCAACCCTGAGTCAAGGATGATGCTTTCGCCATATTTTTTTGCCAAAGGCCTAAACGGATGCCAATTATCCCACCAAAGGTGGGTATTTTCCCCATTACCAATCAGATGGCTAATTCTGTTTTGCATATCATCTCTTAGCTTAAGGAGCTTCTTCCACCACCAAGGGTTGTCACTAGTGCTCTGAATGTTCCATATGCTCTTATTCCTGACTCTATTTTCTTTAACCCAATTAACCCAAATAGATGAACTCTCAATTTGAACAATTTTCCATAAATGATGAGCCATGGCAGCCTTGTTCCAATCTTTGCTTACTCTAATCCCCAACCCACCTTCATTATAATTCTTTCAAACCTCCTCCTAAGCAACTTTAGCCTTGCCCAAGTTGAGATCTCCACCACTCCAAAAGAAGTTTCTGAGTTTGGAATCAATATCTTTGAAAACTTTGTTAGGGAGGAAAAAATGGGAAGCCCAGAAAACTTGAATGCTGAAAAGGATCACTTTAATAAGAACCAATCTTCCGGCATAGGAAATATGTCTACTCTTCCAAGACAAAATACGTCCCAGAATTTTGTTGATTAGAGGCTTATAGTCAGCTTCAGATATTTTGGAAGACACCATAGGCACTCCAAGATACCTAAAAGGAAATGAGCCTTCCTCAAACCCAAGGTTATTGACAAGCCCCATCTTCTCCTCTCTATTCACCCCAGAAAGGAAAATGTTACTCTTGCCCTTATTAGCCTTCAAGCCAGACCAATTATGGAAGGTTTCAAGCGCATTCTTAAAGGAGTTGATAGATTTTTCCTCAGCCTTACAAAATAAGATAAGGTCGTCAGCAAAGCATAAATGAGTTATTTTGCTTTTCCCACACTTCCAATGGTACGCAAAGTTTCCTTTGTTGACCTCAATTTTGACCACTTTCGCGAAGACTTCCATAACTATAACAAAAAGATAAGGAGATAAGGGATCCCCTTGCCTTAGCCCATGCGAGCTCTTGAAAAAACCCTCCAATTCACCATTAATGCAAATTGAAAACATCGGCGTAGTTATACATTCCTTAATCCAGTGAATGAAAGTGGAGTTAAACCCAAGCCTTTCAAGACACGCTATGATGAATTCCCAATTGACCATGTCGTAAGCTTTCATTAAGCCAATCTTTATAACACATCTTTTCCTACTAGCTATGTTTTTGTGATAACCATGGAAAAGCTCATTGCAAAGAAGAATATTGTCTCCAATACTTCTACCTTTGATGAAAGCCGCCTGAGCCCTACTCACACACTCTGGGAGAACAACTTTTAGTCTATTTGCAATAATCTTGGCAATGCATTTGTAAATCGTATTACAACAAGCAATCGGCCTAAAGTCTTTAGCATATGACGGGTTGTCATATTTAGGCACCAGGGCAAGGGTGGTACAATTAACCTCTCTCAGAAGAGTCCCTTTTTCGAAGAAGTGTTTAATCGCTTCAACCACATCTTCTCCAACAATCTTCCAAGCAGCCTTGAAAAACATAACCCCAAAACCATCAGGTCCGGGGGCCTTGTTATTATCCATAGCAAATAAGGTTTTTTTTATTTCTTCATCAGTAACCGTTTTGACCATCTCAGCAGCCTTATTGTTAGGAATCGAGTAATCAAACAGTTTAGGAAGGTCATCCCTTTTAAAACCTTTCTCCTCACCAGAGAGAATGCCTTTGAAATGTCCAACCAATATGTCTCTGATTTGTTCCTTCTCATAAACTAAATTGTCTCTCTCATTCTTGATAGCTTTGATAGCATTCCTATTCCTACGCCCCTTGAGACATTTAAAAAAATAACTCGTGTTCTGGTCTCCTTCCTTGAGCCTATTAATTTTGGATTTTTGCTTAAAAAAAGACTCTTCCATCCAACTGACCTTACAATAATTTCTAGAGAGCACTTTCTCGTCCTCAGCGAGACCCTCATCTAAAGGATTACGGAGAAGCCTAGCTTGGACGTTATCCAACCTGTCTTTGGTGAGCTTCACCCTCTCAGATATACACCAAAACTCTTTCTTATTCAGCTCTCTCAACTTATCCTTTACCATTTTTAGTTTTTTAACCAATCTAAACATCGGGTTGCCAGTAATCTCAGTATCCCAACAGTTTTTAACCAAAGGCAGAAACCGAGAATCAGAAGCCCAAAAATTGAAAAACCTGAACGGACATCTTCTTCCCCTTTCATTATTCTCACATTGAATAACAAGAGGGCAATGGTCAGAAATACCATTAGGCAGCACGGATCCAAATGAAGTCGGGTATTTGTCCAGCCAATTCTCATCAATCAACACCCTATCTAACTTGCAAGCAATCCTCTTGTGCCCTTCACTCATATTACTCCATGTCATGTAAGGGCCTATATGCCTAAGATCATCAAGTCGAGCTCTGTTGCAACATTCATTAAATTCTTCATCACGTTCACTCCATTGACTCGTACCACCGATCTTCTCATCCTTCTTTCTTAACGCATTGAAATCCCCCATAATCACCCAAGGAGAATTTTCTAAATTACCACTGATCCTGATAATATCTTTCCAAAGGCTACGTCTCTCAATGTACCCATTAGCACCATAAACAAAAGTGGCAAGAAACTTATCGCCGGTAGAGGTGACCATAATCTCACAATGAATAAATTGTTCTCTTTGCTCAATCATCCGCACCTTAATATTGTTATTGTTCCACAAAACCCATATGCGCCCCTTTTGACTAGAATTGTAATTATTAACCCAAAGCCAATCCTTGTAGACACTATTTTTCACACTCTCACTGTTGTTCTCTCTAACCTTAGTCTCTAGAATCGCCATCAAGTCAAACGAGTTACTCCTAATAAGCTTCCTGATCTCTTTTTGTTTTAAGGGTCCATTCAAACCCCTTATATTCCAAAAAGCGAGATTAACCATTAATCTTGAGGGGGGGGGGGGTAAACTTTTCCCACTCTTTTTCCCACTCTCTTTCCTACTTCCCTTGAGGTCCTTATTAAGTCCCACCTGTTTTAACTCCATTTCATCCACCATAATAGACTTGTCGAAAGGCCTTACTTGAGGGGATTCCTCAATTCTCTCCCTTTCAATACTCGATTTGGAGGTTGTACTAGCTATCTCATTACCCTTCAAGTCATCTCCACTAAAAACAGTCTTGAGGGCGATGATCTCCTCTTACTTTCCTTGTGAAACCATCATCTTACTAGATTCCGCTTCCTCGCTAATACTAGTAGGGGGGTAAACTTCCTCTAAATGGTCGAAATTCCTTTCTTGGTCCACAAACTCGCCATCCACAACATGTACATCATCTACCTCAGCTATTCCTAAAATTTCAAATCTATTGCTGTGAGGTTTATAAGGAGTGTTGTCTTTGTCTCATAATTACTTTTTTCTTTTCCTTTCCCTTTCCTTTTCCTAGCATTACCTAATTCTCTATCCCCTAAATGATCCTTCAGGTTTTGTCGTACTTGATCCTTCCTTATCTGCCTTGTATCTCCTAAGGCTATCGAAGTAGCCCCATTCTTTTGCCTTATCAATTTACAATCGTCTCTAGCATGGCCGAAAAGCCCATAACTCTGACACTTAACAGGCCTCCAAGCATAATCAACTCTCAATTCAATCATTTTCCCATTGGGAAGCTTAATATCCAAAGAGTCTGGAAATGCTTTGTCTATCTCCATTTCTATATTGATCCTCGCAAAATCCAATCGAGAGCCCACTTCTGTGACAACATCAAGTCTCAAAGGTCGTCCTATACCACTAGCAATATAACTAAAGCCTTTTGGATTCCAAAATTCCAAGGGGACCCCGAAGAATTTAACCCAAATTGTGACAGTCTTAATTTCCTCTGCTATCATGGTAATATTCCTTGTCCACCTTCTGAGGAAGAAATGTTGGCCTCCAATGTACCACGGGTCATTGTCAAGGATTTTATTTAAGTCATCCACATCTGAAAGCTTAAGAATCACCATACCTTGTCCGTTGGATGTCACCTCAATCAACCCTTGACTACCCCACATTTTTTCTACAAACTTTCTAACAATGTGAAATGGTGGCCTTTTGCCAAGGAAGAAACCCATCGCGTACGATTCCCACTTCTTAGCTCCCTCACTGGCAATGTCTTCGGGCAGCTCGACCACACGTTTCCCGTCCTCTGAGGGGCAAGTGGGGGGGATGAATTCCAATTCTGAAATCATTCTTTTATCCCCAAAGAGCTTATTCCAAGGTTTGGGGGGGATCACCTCATTCGCACTTTGTACCCTTGAACTAGGAGTGCAATCAGACTCCATTGGTAGAACCGACTCATCAACAACCTTGGCTTTCGACTTGGTAGCCATCACCAACCTGAAAAGAGCTCACACCACAAGCAGCACACGTACACAACCACACACCCAGAGGAAAGAATAAACAACACACACAGGGACACAACCACACCAAACAAGAAGGGCAAGCACCACACAAACATAAGAGAAATTACAAACACACGCCGACAAGCGCACAAACAAACTCACACACAACAGAGGCCGAGGCAAAGAAAGGAGCAAGAAGCGTCCAGAGCAACCTAGGCTAAGTGCCAGAGAGGAAGAAGAGGAGAGAAGAGAGGGAGAGGATTACTCACCTGGAAACAGACAAGCCAAGACAAGCTGGAACAGTAAGCAGAAACGTACATCCCTCAGAAGGCGAAACAGGCACGACCAAGAACGACACTAAGCAAAGACGCCAACAGGGGAGGGACGACCAGCCTAAGGTTGGCTGGCGGGAAGTAGGGACAGGAATGACCAGTACCGGAGAAACAAGCAGGATTAAGCACCAGCAATGGCAAGGGAGGAAGCAGCGAGAAGGAGGCTCATTTGAACAGATAAGAGAAAAGGTTACTGTAGCACCCATATGTTGCACTATACTACAAGTAACAATTTTGACACATATTAACTGCTGTCTCCTTTTGATGGAATTGTTTAACACTATGATAATCCTATTTGCTTAACTTGTGTCTTAAGTTCAGGTAAGTTAGACATATGAACAATTTGCAAAATGACCACTATAATGAGTACATAGGCAAATAATGATTAATACATTTGATTCCTTGATTCGGTTTTACCAATAAGGATTGTAGTGTATTAACTCAATACCCTTTACCTTTGGAAGAATTGACCATCAAGGATACAAAACCTTTAAGTATAAAACATATCAAATATCTATATGAAACCCTAAAAAACGGGTCTATAAAACATAACTTAAGCAAAACCATAACAAAACCATTTACTAAAAAATGCCTCCACTTTATTAGAACTTCATTAGAGAAATATCAAACGAAAAACATAAAACTATTCAAATATTTTCAATAACATCCACATAGTACTAGAAAATGTCAAAGACTCTATTAGTACAAATAAGTAGTCCTATGAAAACAACTACTATTATTTTTTTTATAACTTATTTATTGCGCATCTTTCTTAAAACATATGCAGAAATATTAAATATTCATTCATGATCGTAATGTAGAACTCATAAACTTAATTAAAACATAACATAAAATCTTCTAGGAATAATACATCTTTATTAACTTTCATAAAATGTGAAACATAATATTGTTTACAATATAACCCATGATAATTGTTTTGAAAATATAAAAGTAGAAACATGACCTGTACATAAATTTGAAATTATAAAACTATACATCAATCCCAATGTAATCTTAATAACTATAACCTTTCATGTGTAGCTATTCAGCATGTAGAAGAAACTTAACCTACAAGAAAAGAGGTTGGAATAAGTGACAAGTCACTCAATAAGCAGAATCCTTAATCTTAACATACATAATTCCTAATCCTTGAATTCATATCTTAAGACTTTACCTGTTTTCTTAATTCTTAAATCTTAACTCAATTGTTTGTCTTAGTTACTTTTAAATCTTATCTTAATTTCTTTCCTCTTGTTCATGAATGTTATGACATACATGTCATGCTAAAATCATATAGAAATCATGAATCTCTCTTCATAAAACATGGTTAAAATCATAATCTTAAAAACTTATTTTAATCGATCCAAAGATCTTATTATAAAAATTATCATAAAACTTGTCATAAATCAACATAAAAATATAATAAAAACTCGTATGCTAATCTAACTGATAAAACACAGAGATTTGACTCAATCATGAGAGTTATATCTAATGCATGACTAGTACTCAATTTCTAACAAGCTTAGCCAATAACAATATCCAATTTCTAATAGATGCTAGTTCCTTAATTTTTAAAAGGCGTGCAAACTCATAGCCACTTCTCGAGTTCAACCTTAAAAGATGTCCAAGCATCATATTTTTTAATTTCATAAGACATGCATATTCGGTCTAAAGGTCTAGTTTACATGAAAAATCATTTTCATGCTTTTGTTTGGAAATCATCTCATTTGGCGTGCCATGTCATGAAAATGCATAAATTGTATTAAATATTATTATTTTTTTTTTATTAATTTTCTTTGAATTAATCCTTGCACAATTTCCTTATTTCATCATTTAGTTTGTTATTCACGATCAAATATACCAAACATGTACGAGCGTGACCTAATTTCCACATACATGTGGAAATGACGTGCCTCATGACTATGACTCACTAACTGATGGTTGTAATACCAAGCGACAATATCACGAACTCCACGCTTTGTTGCACTTGTACATCCACACAGATGCATAACCATGACATTGTAGATAACACATGTACAATTGTGCATCTTTTGCATGTATAATATACATGGTAATTTGCTCTAACAAATCTCAGCCAAACATCTACTAATCACAACCAATCATCAACCTTCATCACAAGTTCATAGTAATTATACATCAAAATACATAACAAATCACAACAAAACATGCTTATAATTTTGTAATTAACGTATATCATCATCTACGCATCTTTCCATCACTACAAAACATATATCTTTACTTAATTTCAGATCAATAATTATAATTTCATGTGAATTAACATAACATATCTTAGCACATTGATTATACAAAACATATAATATAAAATATTCTTTTGAAATTAAGCTTCGGTAATCTTAGATCTATAAATTAACATGCTTAATTCAACTTATATTCAAATATTTGCATGTTTTCAAACTTCAAAACGTGCTTAATCATCATGATAACATCAAATCATAGAAGAACTCATTCTTATTAATTTTGGTAGAATAAAATTTCAAATTGAGCATTGCTTTATATAGGAGACAACTAGCTCGACATGTATTGATAGACATCTTAGTATGTACGATTATATATAATGAAATATTTTGAAAATATGTGCCAAATTGAACTATATACATGGTAGCCCCTCATGGTGACACATGTAAGGCCTTAAATAAAGTCAAAATGGCTATTTTACCCCTTATATCAATATTAAACAAATAACATACATAAGAACATAATTGAACACCCTTTGTTTACCCAATATACCAATTTATGAAAACTGAGCTCTTATAGTAATAATTCAACACCCCATGTAACAATAGCCACTCTTACCTTAACCAAACCTATTGATAACACCTTAACTCACCTTAACCTTAGTACATTACTTATGACCTTGAGCACCTATAACATGGATATATTTGTAAGTCATAATCCACTTGTAAACAATCTTGGTGATCATTTAAATGATGAGAATATTGGAATGGTAAGTCATAACCTATTTGGCTAGTCAGTTGACATGGAAAAAACTCACATAGGTCATAAAACACTTGGTTTGAGTGAAGTGGAGACTAAGGAATATCAGTGAAGATCAAGTCATATACAAGCTTATGAGAAAGAATAAGTCTTGACATTGCTAACTCTAATAAGATCTAATCCATCCAACTATGAATTGTCACCTTTTAAGGAATCATTTGAACAAGTCATAGAAACCTTAATCATGGAAAACAAGACCTGGAACAAGCATCCAAGATTAGCCAAAGAAGCAAAGGCAAAGTGTGTTACCTTTCTTGGCATAATAATACCTAATTTTTGTCCAAAATGGTGCAACATGGTGCTACAACACCATTTGCGTTGCCATAATGTCAAGCAGCCTAGTTTTATGCATGCTACTCTTATTCTTCCATCCGTCCACTCCATCTTGAAAGACCTCTCATACAACCTACTTCTATCAATTTAACACACTTAAATTCAAGGAAAAATATGATGGTTTTTAAGACCCATTATCAAAGTACAAGGGTACTTAAAATAAAGTCTAGTTGGCCTAATTAAGGTTAAATGTATATAGGTAGACAAGGCCAATTAGTAACTCCGTTATAATCTTATAATTTTAATATGTTTTAATTGTAATTTGAATTAGGTCATTTTGGTTATTTCATGTCATGTATTATTGTAAAAGGGCCACTTTTTACTTGTAAACATTAGACTTTGATATTTTGAAAATGAAGAACCTTTGCTTTCCTTTGAACTTATCACTTAGTGATTCTTGTGTTTATCTTTTATCTTTTATCCAATTTACTTTGCTAGAAGAAATTGATAATGGGAAATCAACTTTGTGGAGCTTAGATACTGTAGCATCCCAAATTAGAAAAGCCTTTAAGGGTAGAGTTTTAGGGTTAGAAGTGAGATTCAGAGATAAATTGGGAGTCTAAAAGAGTTTAGGGGTGAGTTAGTAAGTTTTTCAGAGCTGTGTGGCCTTCGTATGATTCATTTAGGGAGGTTTCAATCATGCAAAGTGCGAAAAATGAATTATATTCATTTTCCCTGGTGCACTCCCGTGCACTGCACCCTGTATGCCCATGCAGGTGGGATTAAAGAGAGAGAGATGAGAGATTAAGTTTTATTTCTCACCCATTTCAGTATTTTCCTTCTCTTTGTTCAGCAGCTCCCAACCCTAGAATTGATTTACAGCTTCCAGCAGCTCCCAATCTAATGAGAGAAATCAGAGAATAGATAGAGAGAAAGATTCCAGTAGCTATGTCAAGAGGTAAGTGTTTCTTACTTCTTCCGTGCGTTCCCAACTTGCTTTGATGCTTGATGATGGTTGGAAATGTGTGTTTACGTTTCTAGCATGCTTATGATATGTTTGGTTGATTATATGAGATGATATGTGATGTTGAGATGCTTATTTCCACTCGAGAAACATGCTTGCTCTGCTTGTGTGTGTGTTAGTGAGAGAAATGGTAGATTCCCATGGTGGAATGAGTGTTGATGGATGAATGATGAAATTGATACATGATATGTGGATATTGAAGTGTTTTGGATGCTTGTTTTTGATTAATATGAATTTGGTTGAGAAATGGCTTGAATTCCTACAGTTCCAAGCAAGCCATGTCCAAGCAAAATGGGACAGACTCCCGTGTACCCACAAGAGCACGTCTGTGTGCCCTTGTTTCTACAAGGACACGATCGTGTGCACGAAGTACGCACGACTTGGATGCAGAGGACACGCCCGTCTGTCCTGAGGAGCACGACTGTGTGCTTGATTTGTAGAAGAATTACCCAAAAATTCCAAAAGCATGCACGACCAACGCATGGCCCCATGCGTCTGGGCGCACGCTTGTGTGCCTTTGCCATGCACGCCCATGTGCCTTGCCCACACGCCCATGCAGTAGCAAAAAATTTCCAGAAATGTAGAAAAGTGAATTATAAAGGTTGGGTAACCTTTCTAATGACTAATATGGATCAGATAAGCCAGATAACAGATAATAAAGCGACATATGCATACCATAGCATGACATGTAGCTTGAGAGAGGATCAAGGGATCCGAATTCAGTAGTTTGAACATTCAAAACCTGATATACGGGTTATAGTTTTGGGTGAACTCGAGGGGGCATCTGTAGGATTCAACTTTCTGACACCAGTCAGATTGTTCAGTATTTCACATTCAGCTTTTTAGCCAATAGCTAGACTGTTCAGCCCACATGGCCAAGATGTCGAATCCCTATATTTATCAACTTGATCAGTATAGTAGGTACCTTCGGGTACTCATAGATTTAGATGCATGCATTATTATCAGATATTTTCAGCTAGCATGACATGACATATGTAGCATGACATGAATAATAGTAAGAATAGATAAAATAATAATCAGTTTCAGCGCCAGCAAATGACTAGATGTATGATTAGGGCTAAGGTCATGTACATTATTGCTTGTATGTTGCTTGCTTGGGTTGAGGGAAGTAAGCAATGCTTACTGGGTGATCTTTATCACTCATCCCCCTTCCTTCTTCCTTTCTTTTCAGGTCAGTATGCTGCTGGCGAGGAGCGGGTGGACTGAGGCTTGCGAGAGAGGACCCCACATAGCAGTTCTCAATTATACCTTCAGTTTTGGACCTGATGGGTCTTATACATGTTGTAAATGTACTCAGATGTAAAGAAAAATTGTACAGATACAATTATATATATATATATATGAAAAGCCTTTATGGGCTCATTGTATATTTGTATTCAGTTTTATTTCCAACTTCCGCTTGTACTTAAATGTATTTAGCAGCATGATTTTATTTTCGTAGGATTCCCATTGCGGGTACCTAGATTTTCAGATTATTAATAAAAGAACCATATCTTTGAGCAACAAGGGTACTTGTGGCAGCGGGTTCTACAAATACAAGCTGTTGAAACATTCTTTTTGGCTTATTTCAAGAATTCTTTTAAACTTGATTCAATCGTAAATTAGTGGACCTATTATTTAGACTTGAGTGACATTCTTACAATTTTATTTTCAAATAAGTTATTCCTTATTTGTGTTGTGGATTGAACTCTTTTTTCCTCCCTTTCTTTATGTTGGTTAAGTGGTGAATATTTGTTAGATATTAGAGTGTTGATAGGTAATTAAAGTTGTGGTAGGTTAGAGTAGAGTTTGCCTTGATTTGTAATTGATTATTGCATGCTTTTTGTGCCTAAACTTTATTACATTTATGAAGGAACATCTGACTATAATTTAAGGCGACTTTAAGAGGATTAAGGGCTGTCATTTTTTTTTATCAAAGATAAAAGTAAGGTGAATGAGTGATAACATCTAGTAAGTAGAATATACTATTTGTCTTAACTTTTTAATCTTTTACTCTTGGGCAATATCTCAACTCAATCTTGTTTAGTCTTATGTCTTTCTTTACTTTTACTTAACTTACCTTAACTTATCTTAATTCTTCTAAAAGGATACTAATGTGAATCTAGCCTATTCTAATAGCCCCACACATTTTCATGTTCGTGAAATGTAATCAAAAGCCAAAGGAGTTTAAGATATGAAGTCCAGGGTCTATACCTAGCAAATGTGCAAGGAAATGGCCTAAGGTAGGAAGGTGGTCTAAGAAGAGTCATATTGGGCTATCCAAGCCCAACACATATTAATCAAAGAAAATTAGGTCTACTTAACAAAGGCTTCAATTTGATTTAAAGAGTGGAGGATATGTAAGTTGTAAAGTTAATGGGATATGATTCCTTAATTTAAAGAAAAGTGGTATGGTTTAAATTTAATGAAGCATAAGTTTAGTTTTTCATTTCTATGGCTTAGAAAATTTGTAATATTTTGTAATTTTATTTTCTTGTACTTAAAATTAATATTAGGGCTTTAATCATGCTTTTAAGGAGACCGTATATATAAAGGCATGAAAAGTTGTCAAAAACTAGTTTTTTATGAATACGAAAAATTTCTCTCATTTTGATTCTCGAGTTTTGTCTCTTGAATTGAGTTATTCTTCCTTTATCCAAGCTTGTACATGTTGCATAGAAAAATTGCCTAATTGAACTTGTAAAACCCATAGTGCTTGCTCTTGGTTTTGTTCAATCTTGGTGTAATGTTAGCTTGTTGAATGATTTGGTGATGGAATAACTAGATTGGGATGCTTATTAGTGGTTGGAACTGTTGTGATGAATATTAGGAATGGTTAGAGACCATTTGCTTATTTAAATTTGAATGGATTTTAAACCAATTTAATTGATCCACATTACTTTAGTATCAAAACTTAGGTTGTTTGGTTGTGTTGATTATGGATCTATTTTTTTTTTTCATTTTATTTCTAAGCTTGAAACACATTTTACAATTGAAAGTTACTATTCACTCACAAAATTATTGTTCATAGAATGTGAACTTGCCATTTTCAAGCCCAAAACACTTAAAACACTACTTAAAACCTATACTATCTTTTTTCTTAACTCTACCCCAAACAAAAGTACCTAAATTTACTAGTCTCCATAATTTTTACCTATCCCAAATAAAAGCCTATTATGTAGGAGGCGCATAAAAATTCCAGAAGCTGTATGCCGCGACATCAAGCCGCAACATGATCAACAGCATGCAATCCAGAATCTTCATGCCGCAGGATGATCCAACAGCAGCAGACAGAACCTTCATGCTGTAGCGTGAGGCTGCGACATTAGAAATTTTTGCAGAATTTCACTAGGAGTGAAATTCTTCCCTAACCTTAAGTATATATAATACTTTGTAATTTTGGAGAAAGAGAGAGTCGTCCTAGGGGAGTTTTTGAGAGATTTTTCACACACTTTCCATATATTTGTAGTGACCCCCGCCCCAGGCCTACTATGCGCAGCTGTAAAATATATATATATATATATATATATATATATATATATATATAATATTAATAAAACTATGCCTGTGACGGAGATCCCTATGAGGGAAAAGAAATTTAACTGCTACTCAAAAATGCTTTAAACATTAATATACGGAAGCGTAAAATATGAAAAACTTTAATAAAATAAGTCATGAAGACTTTTCTGAAATTCCCAGGTTACTCTTGTATAAAATACATCATACAACAGTGCATAATAATAAAATACACACAAACATAAAATACATGAGATGCAATTAACAGAGCAAATGAGCCGAAAAATAAAAAAAAGCTAGCTGCCGAGCCATGTCCCCAAAACCTCACACAGCTGCATCGCCAACATCTCAGTCCCCAAACTCACTGACCTGCAAAAGAGAAAGGAAGGGAAAGTGGTGAGTGACAAAATCACTCAGTAAGCATTTCCTATCTCTTACACAGACATGTCATCAAGCAAAGGTTGATCCTCGATCAGACCTCGAAATCTCAGCTTACTGTTTACTCATTCTTGTCTTGTCTATTATTTCTTTACTTTCTTTAATCATTAAGTTTTCAGAATTCTCATGTGTTTTATGCTTTGTACTTTGCTCTTATCTCATATGTTCTCATGTATATGGTACATGACATGATATGCATGCTCTGATGCCATGTAAATCTCATTTCTCGTAAAACTTGCCCCTCGGGCTGATTTTCTGAAAATATACTCTTTTCTGAAAACTCTTTCTCATAAAAATCTCTGATCCGAAGATCCTCATATATATATATATAGTATCTCTGAAAACAGTATCAAAGTACTGTATCTAAAAAATAATTCTGCTATGCTGGCCAGTCTGATGAACACAGGGATTCGACACCTTGGCCTCATGAGCTCATACCTAAAAGAAAACTACTCGTGCACGACCATGTTCTCTCTAGCGAACCATGGTTTCCCTCTCTGCGGGCGTGCGAACTCACAGGTGCCCCCTCGTATCCACCCCTAACTGATATCCGGAACATCATATATATACATATACTTTTTAAAATATCTCTTGGATCCATAGATCCCTTTTCTGAAAACGTCTCATGTATGGCATGCCATGCTCAATGTCTCTCAATCATGCATGATATGTTGTTTTCTTATGTTATTCTCATGTTTCATAAGCTTAGAATTCGCTTAGGGAAGCTTAAGATAGTTTAACTTTAATTAAAAATTTATTTTATTTCTTTCTTAGGCCACACGGGCGTGTGTGCGAGCGTGCACGGGCGTGTGTCAAGGCACACGGGACCATGAGCCTCCGGTGTTGATGGGCGTGCAATGTTCTGGAATCAAATTCTCAATTTTTCATGAAAATAGTTGGCCACACGGGCGTGCATGACTGGGCACACGGGCGTGCATGACTGGGCACACGGGCGTGTATCACACTGTACGGGCGTGTGGTTGCCTCAGTACCCTCCCGTGTCTTGCCTACACGGGTGTGCACAATTGGGATCTCACACACGGGCGTGTCCCCTCGGGCACACGGACGTGTGTGTGGATTTTCATACGCACACGGGCAGGAAGCAAGGCCGTGTTCATGTAGATTTGAGGCCACACGGTAGTGTCCCCTCGAGCGCATGGTCGTGTGCTTAACCCAGAATCTGTAGAATGCATCTGGAAACCCAGAAATCCCACACAAACACATGCAATACTCAATCATCTTTCAATTAATCACAAACATAACATATTCTCATGCCTATAAACACATTCAACTCATACATTTCTCATCTAACTCGTCAAATCTCATGCATTTCTCATCCAAAGCATACCCAAACAACATATTCAACATACATTGCATATTCATCTCAATATCATCATGCATCTCACCATTTCATTATCATATCATGCTAGAAAAACATACTCATCACACAGCAAGCATCCAGAAACTCAGAAAATCAGAAAAGCTTGTTGGAAACCTAGGTGAAGAGGTAAAGAAATACTTACCTCTTGCCATGGCATCCGGATCTCTCTCCCTAGCTGGTCCTGGATCTCTCACCGGAACAATGGCAGCTGGCTGGACGATTTCTGGTCTAGGGTTCACTGGAAAAAGGAAGGAGAAAAGCTAAGGGAAAGCTGAAGGAGAAAATGCAGGAAAAAAGCTAGGGGAAAAGAAATATATCTCATCTCTCTCCTGGCACACGGGCGTGTGCCTTGGGCACACGCCCGTGTGCCCCTCAAATTCTCAATCTCTCTCTCTTTTACCCCTTAACTTAGCCTAAATGACATTTCTACCCCTGGGCTATTACAATCTCCCATTCTAATAAAAATTTTATCCCCAGAATTAACTAAACAAATCTGGGAACCTATCTCTCATCTCAGACTCAATCTCCTAGGTGGCTTCCTCAACTCTCTGACTCCTCCACAGAACCTTAACCAACAGAATCTCTCCATTCCTTAAGGTCTTCACTTTATAATCCAGAATCTGAACAGACGTCTCCTGATAACTCAAATCATCGGTTAGCTCAATATCCTCAACCTGAAGCACATGCAAAGAATCTTCCACATACTTCTTTAACTGAGATACATGAAACACATTATGAATCCTATTCATACTCGCTGGTAAAGCTAGTCTGTAGGTGACTCTGCCAACTCTCTCCAGAATCTGATACGGACCAATAAACCTCGGAGCCAACTTACCTTTCTTACCAAATCTCAAAACTCTTCTATAGGGAGCAACTCTTAAGAAGACATGATCTCCAATCTCAAACTCTACCTCCCTAGTCTCAGTTCCGCATAACTTTTCTGACGATCTTGGGCCTGTTGAATCCTTTGTCTGATCACTTTGATCTGCTCTATCATCATCTGCATCATCTCCGGACCTACTGCTGACTCTAGCGAATCTCTCTCATCCATCTCATCCCAATACAGTGGCAAACGACATTTTCTACCATATAAGGCCTCAAAAGGTGTCATCTGAATCGTAGACTGATAACTGTTGTTGTAGGCAAATTCCATCAATGGTAAAATCTCAGCCCAACTAGTCTGAAAATCTATACAACAAGCTCTCAACATATCCTCAAGGATCTGATTAACTCTCTCAGTCTGTCCATTTGTCTAGGGATGATAAGCTGAACTGAAACGAAGCCTCGTTCCCAAAAGGCTGACATAAACCTCGAATCTCTATCTGACACTATATCTCTGGGAACTCCATGAAGTCTTATAATCTCTCTGACATACAGATGACCTAGCTGATCTGTACTCATACCATCTCTGATCGGCAAGAAGTGCACGAACTTGCTCAAACGGTCAACTATAACTCAAATACTGTTATAACCTCTCTGCACTCTCGAGAGTCCTGAAATAAAATCCATCGAGATACTCTCCCATTTCCACTCGGGAATCCTCAAAGGCTGTAACAAACCAGACGGTCTCTGATGCTCTGCCTTGACCTGCTGACAAGTCAAACACTTAGCTACATACTCTGTTATATCTCTCTTCATACCAGACCACCAAAACGACCTCTTAAGATCCTGATACATCTTGGTACTGCGTGGATGAGCTAAATATACTGAATCATGAGCTTCTGACAAAATCCTGTGTCTCAACTCTGTATCCTCTAGCACGCATACTCTATCTCTGAATCTCAGAATACCATCTCTGACTTCAAAATCTGAAATTGAACCCTCTGAAGTCCTCTGAACCATACTCTGAACCCATAAATCGACCCTTTGAGACTCTCTGATGTCATCATACAAAGTTGAAACCAACTGAAGTCTGGAAAAGCCAACTGATATAATCTCAATCTCGTCTCTGGCGATCTCATGCTGTAACTCTCTCTGAACTGTAACCATAGACAAGGCTACCCTTCTGCTCAAAGCATCTGCTACCATATTAGCTCTCCCTGGGTGATATCTGATCTCACAATCATAATCCTTCACCAGCTCCAACCATCTCCTCTGCCTCATATTTAACTCTCGCTGGGTGAAGAAATACTTTAAACTTTTATGATCAGAATAAATACAGCATCTGACACCATACAGATAGTGTCTCCAGATCTTCAAAGCAAACACAACAACCGCTAACTCTAAGTCATGCGTAGGGTACCTCAACTCATGATCCTTTAATTGCCTAGAAGCGTAGGTAATCACCTTACTTGACTGCATCAACACTGCTCCTATCCCTTGGTGGGAAACATCTGTATAGACATCATAATCAACACCCTCATGAGGTAATGCTAACACTGGAGCACTCGTCAACCTCTGCTTTAACTCCTGAAATCGAGCCTCTCGCTCCTCGGTCCAAACAAACGGTGTCTCACTCCAAGTCAAAGCTGTCAACCACTTAGCTATGCTGGAAAAACCCTCTATGAATCTCCTGTAATAACCAGCTAATCCAAGAAAACTCCTCACCTCTCTGGCAGTCGTCGGCCTTGGCCAACTCAGAATGACCTCATCTTACTCGGATCCATTGAAATCCCTGCTGAAGAAACCACGTGTCCAAGAAAGGCAACACTGCTTAACCAGAACTCACACTTGTCAAACTTAGCATATAGCTGACGATCTTTCAACCTCTGAAGAACAAATCTCAGATGCTCTACATGCTCCCCTACACTTCTCGAGTATACCAAGATGTCATCGATAAATACAACAACGTATCTATCTAGACAGTCCTGGAAAACTCGATTCATTAAATCCATAAAAATCACAGGAGCATTCGTCAAACCGAATGGCATCACTACAAACTCATAGTGGTTATACCTCGTCCTGAAAGCAGTCTTAGACACATCTCTCTCTGTAACTCTAATCTGATGATATTCAGACCTCAAGTCAATCTTGGAGAACACTGTTGCTCCACTCAGCTGATCAAACAAATCATCTATCCTGGGCAATGGATACTTATTCTTAACTGTCACCTTGTTCAGCTCTCGGTAATCTATACACATCCTCAAGGAACTGTCCTTCTTTTTCACAAACAGAATCGGTGCGCCCTATGGTGAACAACTCGGCCTTATAAACCGCTTATCAATAAACTCTTGAAGCTGCTTCTTCAATTTTTGTAATTCAACTGGAGCCATACGATATGGAGCCTTCAAAATCAGAGCCGTACTGGGAAGCAACTCAATCGAAAACTCTAACTCTTGCTCTGGAGGTAATCCTGGCAAATCCTCAAGAAAAACATCAAGAAACTCTCGAACTATAGGAACCTCCTCGATATTTGACTCAACTGCCTCTCTACAGACTACACTAGCCAAGTATCCTACATATCCTTTACTCAACAATTTCCTCTCTTGCAAACAGGAAATAAACACTGATTCCACTCTGCCCTCACCAAAGGTGAACTGATCAGAGCCTAGCTGTAATCTAACCTTTTTCCTCTTATAGTCTATCTCGGCTCCATAACAACTCAGAAAATTTATGCCTAGGATCATGTCAAAATCGGCTAACTCTAACATGATCAGGTCTATCCTCAAAACTCTACCTATAATGATCACCTTCTGATCTACCAGAATCTGATCACTCACTATCACACCTCCATCAGACATCTCAATACTAATACTCCTCTCAGCCACACTAGGGGTCAACCCTAATCTCTCTATCACTCATCGAGACACAAAACTATGCGTGGCACCACAATCAATCAACACATATAAAGAAGTATCCAAGAAAGTCAACTGACCTGTAACAACATGGGGGTTCATGTCAGCCTGCTCTCTCCTCACTGCAAAGACTCTAGCTCTGCCTCTGCCTCTGGGTGAACCAACACCGCCTCTCTGAGCTCCACCACCTTTACCAGTTGGACCTCCATAACCTCGACTGGGACCGGCTCCATCGACTAATGGCCCAACTCCAACTCCTCTCATCAGACACTCAGAAAACTTGTGACTAGGCTGATGACATCTGAAGCAAACATCTTGACCCTTAAGACACTCTCCCAGGTGACTCCTGCCACAACTCCTACAGACTGACAACTCTGCTCTCTGCCTCTGTCTCTTGGCCTTAAATTGTTTCTTTGACTGCATAGGTTTCTTGCCTCTATCTCCACCTCTCTCAGGTGCCCTCTCTGCTGATCTTGAAAAGAAACCTATCATCTGCAGATATACCTCTGACCTCAAGGCTCTCCCTAAAGCTTCACTGAATCTCTGCGACGGTGAAGAACCAGTCATCACATCTCTAGCAATCGCAAGGTACAGACCATGCACAAATTTCTGAACTCAGATCGGCTCAGAAGCCGTTACTCCTGGAATAAATCTGGCTAACGCATTAAATCGGGCGACATAATCTTTAACCGAACTGTTCCCCTGAGTCAACTCTATAAACTCCTGGGCTCTAGTATGTACCATATATGCACTACGGTACTCCGCCTCAAACATCCTCCTGAACTCAGACTAAGTCAAACTCGCAACATCAACTGACGTCTTTGCGAGGTTCCACTACACCCTCGCATCACCTCTTAACATGAAAGTAGCATACCAAATCATCTCTCTGTCGGTCATTGTGAATAACCCAATCACACTCCTCAGCCACAGCTGGATCTCTCGAACCACTGAACTTAGACGGCTGATGAGCACCAGGAAAACTGTAGATCGGATGTAGTCTATCTGAACCACTTGTACCAATCGTATCTGTCCCTGAACTCATATCTGTCTGGCGGCCAAACTCGGGCATCTGATAAGGCTCTCTGATCGTCTCTGACATACCCTGATCTCTTTGCCCATACTGACCTCTGACTCGCCCCTGATGGGCTCTCTGTCTCTCTGGCTCAAACTCATCGGCTCTGGCTGCCGACTGAAAACCCTCTCTGATCATCTCTCTGAAAATATCTCTCACATCCTCAGCTCGAAGAGAAACTCTGGAGTACCGAGACCTCCTAGAATCACTAGTACTCATGGGCCTAACCGAAGCACTACTCTCTTCCTCTACGACTGGAGGTAAAGGGGCTTGGGCTCGTCTATCTAAAACAACACAACACAAGAGTAAACATACAAAACAAACAACATTCTCAAACTATACTTACACTGAGAAGAAGCGAACAACAGCTGTCGGGACATGCTGGCCTTGGCTCATGCTATTTCTTAGAAAACAATGCATTTCAAACTTATTTCCTTAAAATATATCTCAAATACTTTCTCAATTTCTCAAAACAATGCTCTAAAATTTAAGGTATCACTCTGATACCAAAACCTTGTAGTGACCCCCGCTCCAGGCCTACTGTGCGTAGCTGTAAAATATATATATATATATATATAATATATTAATAAAACTATGTCTGTGACGGAGATCCCTACGAGGGAAAAGAAATTTAACTGCTACTCAAAAATGCTTTAAACATTAATATACGGAAGCGTAAAATATGAAAAACTTTAATAAAATAAGTCATGAAGACTTTTCTGAAATTCCCAGGTTACTCATGTATAAAATACATCATACAACAGTGCATAATAATAAAATACACACAAACATAAAATATATGAGATGCAATTAACAGAGCAAATGAGCCGAAAAATAAAAAAAAGCTAGCTGTCGAGCCATGTCCCCAAAACCTCACACAGTTGCATCGCCAACATCTCAGTCCCCAAACTCACTGACCTGCAAAAGAGAAATGAAGAGAAAATGGTGAATGACAAAATCACTCAGTAAGCATTTCCTATCTCTTACACAGACAAGTCATCAAGCAAAGGCTGATCCTCGATCAGACCTCGGAATCTCAACTTACTATTTACTCATTCTTGTCTTATCTCTTATTTCTTTACTTTCTTTAATCATTAAGTTTTCAGAATTCTCATATGTTTTATGCTTTTTACTTTGCTCTTATCTCATATGTTCTCATGTATATGGTACATGACATGATATGCATGCTCTGATGCCATGTAAATCTCATTTCTCGTAAAACTTACCCCTCGGGCTGATTTTCTGAAAATATACTCTTTTCTGAAAACTCTTTCTCATAAAAATCTCTGATCCGAAGATCCTCATATATATACATATAGTATATTTGAAAACAGTATCAAAGTACTGTATCTAAAAAATAACTCTACTATGCTGGCCAGTCTGATGACCACAGGGATTCGGCACCTTGGCCTCATGAGCTTATACCTAAAAGAAAACTACTAGTGCACGACTATGTTCTCTCTAGCGAACCATGGTTTTCCTCTTTATGGGTGTGTGAACTCACAGGTGCCCCCTCGTATCCACCCCTAACTGATGTCCGGAACATCGTATATATATATATACTTTTTAAAACATCTCTTGGATCCGTAGATCCCTTTTCTGAAAACGTCTCATGTATGGCATGTCATGCTCAATGTCTCTCAATCATGCATGATATGTTGTTTTCTTATGTTATTCTCATGTTTCATAAGCTTAGAATTCATTTAGGGAAGCTTAGGATAGTTTAACTTTAATTAAAAATCTCTTTTCTTTCTTTCTTAGGCCACACGGGCGTGTGTGCTAGCGTGCACGGGCATGTGTCAAGGCACACGGGACCGTGAGCCTCTGGTGCTGATGGGCGTGCAACGTTCTGGAATCAAATTCTCAATTTTTCATGAAAATGGCTAGCCACACGGGCGTGTGGTGCGAATACACAGGCGTGCATGGCTAGGCACACGGGCGTGTATCACACTGCACGGGCGTGTGGTTACCTCAGCACCCTCCCGTGTCTTGCCTACACGGGCGTGCACAATTGGGATCTCACACACGGGCGTGTCCCCTCGAGCACACGGGCGTGTGTGTGGATTTTCATACGCACACAAGCAGGAAGTAAGGTCGTGTTCATGTAGATTTGAGGCCACACGGTCGTGTGCTCAACCCAGAATCTACATAATGTGTCTGGAAACCCAGAAATCCCACACAAACACATCCAATACTCAATAATCTTTCAATTAATCACAAACATAACATATTCTCATGCCCATAAACACATTCAACTCATACATTTCTCATCTAACTCATCAAATCTCATGCATTTCTCATCCAAAGCATACCCAAACAACATATTCAACATACATTGCATATTCATCTCAAAATCATCATGCATCTCATCATTTCATCATCATATCATGCTGGAAAAATATACTCATCACACAACAAGCATCCAGAAACTCAGAAAATCAGAAAAGCTTGATGGAAACCTAGGTGAAGAGGTAAAGAAATACTTACCTCTTGCCATGGCGTTCGGATCTCTCTCCCTAGCTGGTCCTGGATCTCTCACCGGAACAATGGCAGCTGGCTGGACGATTTCTGGTCTAGGGTTCGATGAAAAAAGGAAGGAGAAAAGCTGAGGGAAAGCTGAAGGAGAAAATGCGGGAAAAAAGCTGGGGGAAAAGAAATATATCTCATCTCTCTCCTGGCACACGGGCGTGTGCCCCTCAAATTCTCAATCTCTCTCTCTTTTACCCCTTAACTTAGCCTAAATGACATTTCTACCCCTGGGCTATTACAATATTCAATATTTTGTTTGGAAGATTCAATCAAAAGCTTTTCGGATTGCAATTGTGAGAAAATTTTTCATCAGCTTCAATAAGAGATTCAACACTTCATCTGGTTTTGTTCTTGTTTCTCCATTATGCTTACGATTTGTTTGAATCTCATTGCTTATTTGTGTTTAATGATGAACTAATAATTTTTGTCTAAATTAAGGCTAGCTAATTCATGAATATGTAGCGTTGTTCGATTATAATTTACGAACATGTTATTTCATGTGAGTTTGCATTCTGAACTTAATGCCTATTAAAAACTTGGCCAATTTTAATAGGATTTTTATTGTTTGATTGAAACTGATAGGTGATATTACATAAAAGCAATGAGAATACGAACCGTGGATTAATTAAATATAAAGATATATTTGATAATATATGCAATAGTCATAGGCACAATAGGCTTGTGTTGAAAGCTAGTGAATTTCATAGAACTTAATGCATTTTCATCTAATTTAACCTAAATAGAGATATTTAGGTTATTAGATTGTTAAATAGGATTAATATTGCTTGAAAAAGAATGTTGATCAATTTAGGGAATTTCGTTGTCATATGAATAACATAAGATATATATGCATATGAAAAACCTATACTGTAGTGAATTAGTGAACCTGAAATCTTAGCATTATCTCACATATTGTTATTCGATTTACCTAGGTGTGACTATTAATTGCTTGATTTTAGTTTGGTTTTAGTTTTTATATTTATTATCAACTCGTGTTCGATAATTTAGATAAAGTTAGGAGTAGTGTCGTCTTGATACTTGTTTAAGTGATCCCGTGGATACGACACCCTTAATACTTCCTGTATTACTTTGAACTAGTACACTTGCTAGGAAGTTAGAGTTTAAACTTTTAAAGCATCACTAATCTTAGCAAACATAGGGACCAAGTTAGTTTTAATCCTAAGAGTTATGAAGATAACATTGTTTGGCAACATCACAGTAAGGGAAGCTTCTCTATCAATTCAGCTTAGAGCATTTTAAGAAATAAAAGAGTAGTTGTTTAGGCTCACCTTATGTGGCATAAAAAATTCATTCCTAAAATTACCTTTATCACTTAGCTTGCTATTAAAGAGAGACTTGCTACCAAGGATAAAGTGATAAAGTTTTGCCGTATAGAGGATATAAGATGTGTGTTATGTAAGAGGGAAAATGAGAGTATTAGTCACTTATTCTTTAATTATGACTTCGGTAGGACTATTTGAAATGGATCTTGGGAAAGCTTAACAAGACGTATTTGGGCCAACCTTGTGTGTCATACATTAATACTATTTTTAAAGATGGGAAAGGCAACTTGACCCATACTGTCACCAAAATATGCTTAGGGGCCATGGTATATGGCATATGGAAGAAGAGAAATAATAAAATCTTCTTTAACAAGAGTTCCACCATAGAGCAACTTCAATATAGTAATTTAAGGCTTGTGCGAGATAAAGGTAGGGAGCTTACAAGCATCAAGTAGGGTTAGATGCAAACCGAATCAAGTATAAAGATGTATATGTTTGTGTTCAGGCTTATTTTATACAATTTAGATTTGGGTTTGTATTCATATTAGCCAAATTTTTTTATAGTAAAGTTCGAGTTTATGTTCGATTTGTATAACTTAATTCATATTCGATTTATATTTGTGTTCGTATCGTATTTATATTTTATTAAAAATTATAATTAATACAAATATATAAAAAAAATTTAATTTAAATTCGAGTTCATGTTCGTATTTGATCCGTACAGTTTGTATTCAAGTTCATGTTTACGAATTTTTATAACTATAGTTTGGGTTTGTGTTATGTTCGAGTTCATACAGTTCGTTTCAAGCTCATTTAAATCGAACTCAAAAACGAATCTGAATATATTTGATTCGAATCTAGCCCTAGCATCAAGGATACCCCTACCAACTAGAAAGAAAGATAAAGCAAAAACTAAAAGAGATCAATCATTCTTTTCCTCTTATAAATAAGAAGAGGCAATTAGACAAGCAATTTGCAAAATTTTTTTGAGATATTCAAGAAGTTTCATATCAACATTCCTTTTACCAAGGCCTCACTCCAGATGTCAAGCTATACAAAATTTCTAAAAGAAATCTTGTCTAGAAAAAGAAATTGGAAAAGCATGAGATAGTCAAGCTCATAGAGGAGTGTTCTACCATTCTACAAAATAAACTACCACCAAAGTTGAAGGATCCAGAGAGTTTTTCTATCCCTAGTACTATAGGTTTAATTTCTTTCTCTAATGTTTTATGTGACTTAGGTGCTAATATTAATTTAATGCCCTTATCTATTTTCAGAAAATTGGGACTTGGAGAACCATAACCTGCCATTATATTTTATACATGAGTAGTATGGGAAGTTTAAAAGCATTGTTTGATTTCTTTTTATTATTATCAATATTAAAAAGTTATTTCAACTTCTACATATTTAAAATTCAGATTTTGAAAATGTAAGCAACAGTTTAGTTTTCGTTTTACTGTGGGGGCCTCTATCGCAAGTGCATTTTAAGTATTATATATATTTTAAATAATTGCGCATAGCAGGCCTGTGGTGAGGGTCACTACAATAGTTTATGTTGAAAGCTAGTGGACTCCACAATAATGCATTTCCATCTAATTTAGCCTACATAAAAATATCTAGATTATTAAAATGTGAGATAAGATTAATTTTGTTTAAGAAAAAATATTGTTCAACTTAGGGAGTTCTATTGTTACATAAATAATGCAACAACTTCAGTCGCATAGAAAGTCTACCATGAAGTAAATTAGTGAACCTGAAGTCTTAGCATCATCTTGTATATTGTGATCCATTAATTTACTTAGGCTTCATTCTTAATTGTTTTCTTTCATTTTATTTTAGTTTTGGGTTTGTTTTCAATCCATATTTGATAGTTTAAATAAAGTTATGGGTAATGTCATCTTAATACTTGCTTACACAATCCCGTGAATACAATAACCTCGAATACTTCTTATGTTACTTTGATCTAGTACACTTGCTAAGAAGTTAAAGTTTAAAACTTAATGCATCAATCAACACAATGAATTAAGTAGTGCAATCATCTCATGTATGATCAGAGATCAGCAAGTTAGTAATTCATAAAATGCATGACCATGTTTGTAAAGGAGACATGATCATGTGAGGACAACATTTGGTGAACACGAGTAGATAACTCATGTAACGGTCTTATGTGAAGGTTAAAACATCAAGTCAAGCAATATTAGAATGCATGACCATGTGCATGAATGACATGCAACTATATGTCAAGGGATAATGAAGAAATGCATTACTAAGCTTCTTATGTCACTTTGTCCATACATGTTCAGTCAAAGTCAACTTTTAACATAAAGCATATGATTGTGTTGATAAAGACACACACCCGTGTGTAAGAAAAAATCGAAGACATACCTCTAACCAAAGTCATGCACATCTTGTGTTTAGTCAAAGAAGTCAACATAATGGACGCACAACTATGTGTTATTAGCATACGCTTATACATAGGAAAAATACTTAGCATGTGGCTTTCATGTGGAATTTGTGTTGAAATTTGTGTGGCTTTTTTTGACTTCAAAAAACATTTAAGATATGATGATATATGATCTAATCATGTGTGGTTGTAGGGTGAGTAAATTTGATCATTGAACTAGTCCTAGAGGTGATAATTAAAGAAGTATGACTAGACACCCAAGACACACAACTGTGCATTTGAAGCAAAATTTATAGCAATCATAATTGTTTAACAACCAACAAATATATATTGTCTCAAACGGCTCATTTTTATTTCTAGCAACCAAAAACATATATAAAAGAGTTAACTTGAAGTGTGAAAGGTTAGGAAACTAATTTGTAACCAAGATTTCATTCTTGCTCTATATTTTTTCACTTAATATTCTCTCACAAAGCTTAATTTTGTATTCTTTGAGAGAAATTCATTGCTCTTATTTATACATCAGCCTTGTAGAGGTATTAAGCTAGAAAAATTATTTCTTTCAAACACTTGGGTGAAATCCTAGAAACTACGATTAGGGCACAATCTCGGTTAGCTATATGTAATCTTTGAAAGATTAGTGGAATTCCAACTGGGTTGGTTATAAAAGTAGACATAGAAGACTTGATAAAAAACCTTCGAACCACTATAAGTTGGTTGCGCAATTTCTAACCCTTCTCTCTTTACTTTGATTATTTGATTGTCTATTACATATTAAATTTGTATAATGTTATCTTGTGTGAGCTCAATTTGTCCTTTTATTAGAAAAAAATTTTAAAATCCTGTTCATTCTCCTTTTAGGATTTTTTGCCAAGGAGTTTTACAATCTTAACACTTATTCTTCATTAACTTTCATTTTTCTAGGATGAAATAGTAAAGTTTTAATATGAGAATAAGATTAGTCTAACACCTATTAAATGGCTCTTAGCTAGGGGTATCAAATAGGCTAGCCCAGCCCATGGTATAACCTGAGCATGATTGAAAAAGCTTAGTTTGTGATGAATTATTACATAAATTTTCACATCAGGCTAGACTCATAGGCTAAGTTGTAACATTCTAACGTTAGAATTGCATTTTTAGGTTGAAAATTTGGGGTTAAAAGTGAGATTTTGTGGTAGAAAATAGTACTAAGAGGTTTTAAAGGTAAAATAGTCTTTTAAGAGCTATGTGTAACATGTGCATGGCTCTCCTTGAGAGACTATTCCATGCATAGCATAGGAAGAAGAGAATTCTAAGAATTTCCCTTCACACACGACCGTGCATCTTAACCACACGGTCGTGTGTGTCCTTGTCAATCCAACCACCATATATAAATGTTGATTTTTATTCTTATCAGATAAAATTTTGCTCGTTTTCTTCTTTTCATCCAAATAACACAAACCTTAAAATTGAAAGTGAACTAGTTACAATGTCTAGTCCACTCAGAGGTTGAGTTCTAATTAGAGAAAGAAAAAGAAAGAGGCAATCATCACAAGAAGTATGTGTTTCTCACCTCTTTCCCTTGTTTTCTAGTTTGTATTTAGTTTGAGTTATTTGTGTTGATATGTTTGCATTGTTGTTTATTTGAATGTTATGACTGTATGGAAATTGATGAGAATAATGGAATATGGTGAAATTGTTTTTTAGGAAGCTGGTTTATGTGTTAATGCCTTGTTACATGAGTTCTGAGATTTTAATGCATGGATTAATGAATTTTGAGGAGAAAGATGAAACAAACATGTGCAAATCAATATGAATATGATGCTTAAATGTTTATATTGCTTGATTTATGGTTTGGTTATGATTACAAGTGGTTCTTGTAAATTACTAACAAGATATTGTTGAAGCAAATAGCTCACACAACCGTATGCACGTGGCACATGACCGTAAGCTTGTTTGTATGCCTCACAGTCGTGTATCATAACTGTGTACGCGTATGAAATCCAGGAGTATGACCATGCAATTAGTTACACGGTCATTAGGTTAGGTTCACAGACTAGCTCGACTCGAATACTATGATAACCCCTTTTCAAATTTTTTTATTTTTTATTTTGTTATTACGTTAAATTTAAGAATATAAATTTTAATAAATATTATATTCAAAAATATATAAACTAATATATTAATTTACTATTCATGGAATGACCCATTACTAGTTATTGGTCAACTTGTTAAAGGCCCACAGAAACCTGGCCCAAGGCACCCAAGGCCTCAAAAATTTTTTGCAGCAGCCTTACCCAAAGACCCACAAGTTTGCAGCCTTGGCCCGACAAAACCCCCAGCCCAGATCCGTCGGACCCATTGACACACCAACTCTTATCATTCATATTCTTCATTTGTTATTAAGTATTGTATTTATTATTTTAATCAATTTAAGAAGTGTGAGATATTATTCAGTGTAACTCATTATTGGCACAATAAATACATTTATTATATAGACAAAGATCAACACAATGAATACTAAAACCTATCTAAAAATGTTGACATTAAAAGATAATCTAAGAAAAATTATACAATGCTTGCATAACGTAAAATAAACTTCGCTTAATAATTATTGGAGCCACCCTTGTAAATATTCCTGATTAAAGAGTGTTGTCAATGTCTTTCATGAATCCCAATTAGAGGAAATAGTTGACTTGAAAGAAAATATCTAATATAAAGTAAATTTTATAATTTTGGTGTAATCGGGGTTGATTAATGTCAAAATAATTAGGATCAAGTTATTCAAACTAAAATTCGTCCCACCGTAGAACTTCTAGCATTCAACTCAGGCCCATCAAGGTAGGACTTCTGTGGCCTCAAATGCTCAAGTCACTTCGACATGCCCAACTAGCGAGGGTGAGTTTTATTGATGTTAGCTAATCGACAGGTGTTTCAAAATGATTATCCATTTTTCAAACTCGTTACAGAACTTATTATTCATTAATATATTAAAATCATTGAGGCGTTTCGACAATTTTTATAGGCCGAAGGCCATTCCAACCCATGGTTTACCCAAAACACAAAAGTTTTTCCTCTAATTTTTTTAAATTTAAACATCATCTATCAATCAAAATTAACAATTATTTTTTATCAATCAATGATTAATTTTAACGGCCAATGATAAAATTTAATGATCAGAAAAATATTTTCATAAAAAAAAATTTAAAATGACAAAATAAGTTATACAAAAATATTAAAAATATTAAAATAAATTATAAAAACTTAAAAAAAAAAAAACTATTGTTATCAATAACATCATTAACGATAACAAACTTTAATGACGGTATGGTTTTTTGGTTGGTCATCTCTACCAAATTGGTTTTTTGATTCAATCATCGACGAAAACCGCTTCTTTTTTTTTTTTTTTTTGAATTTTATAATTTTATTTAGATATTAAATTACATTTTTATTATATTTAATTTTTAATAAAAAAATAGTTTAATTATATTACTAAAAAAGTTTAAGAAATAGATTAAAAAATGATATGAATGTTTTGATTTTCAAATATTAGGGGGTAACATTTATTTTTCCAGCAATCCTTGGCTGGGAACAAGCCTTTGGCCATTTTAAAATCAAACTAATTACTGAAGAAATTTAATAATTTTCTTAAAACTTATTGAAAATATTCGTCAATAAATTGAAAAATCTTTTAAACAGGCCCCCGAAAATAATTACATAAACCAGATTTTTATCTTATTAATATGATTATATTTTAATTACAATTCAACAAATCCCTGTGAAATGTTTATTTAATTCAACATTTATGAATACTAATTTTTTCCGGAAAATAGTGCGCTTTCAACTGTGCAACATCATATGTTTTCCAGTTTTACAAAAATTCAACATAAATTACAACTTAAAACAGCCCCCAAAATTTTCGGCCCTAAAAGTACGACATTAACAGCCCAAATAGAGCTTTAAATAAAAAAAAAATAAAAAAATTAGACAACAAATTACCAAGCCCCAAGGAAGCAAAACTAAGTTAGCCTCCAGCCTGAAAAACTCAACTCAAATCTAATAGCTCTCCATGTTGCCCCTTGCACTTAAGAATTGTGTTAAGGGAACATTCCAACCTCCATAATAAAGTGGCAATTTACAGGCTTCCTAATCAGGAGACGAGAAGAGATACGTGTCGAAAGCAAACTGTCTATCCTACCAATGAAGATAAGGGCAAAAAATAATGTTTCACTCAGTGTGTTGTATAATTGGTGAAAAGGTTTAACAAGTTATCGATGGCGTTTGGATAGAATTTCCTGGCAAATAAGTAACACGGCCGTCTAGTACCATTCCACAGGCAAGGCCGTAACAGCACTGTCCTCTGTACAGAAAAAGGGGACAGAAAACTATTTTAAGATATAACCTAACCAAATATATGACAGCAAAAACAAGAAATATCTAACAGTATATACCTGGTCATCACTTGTCGCGTGCTCGCTCTTATCCACCAACTGCAGGTACATTTACAACATCAGAAATTGGTTTAAAAAAATTTTGAAAACTGTATAATGGCTAACATTAAAAGTATACAAATTACCACAATAGAATCAGTTTCACTGAAATATCCAACACAAGTTTCTCCTTGTGACAATTCAACCGTATTGTCAGGCAGAGATTGTTAGAAGCTAGAGTTTTTTGAGGACACGTCCCAATTTTAAAGAGTCAAGTTTAGCATATAATGGGTAGTTAAAAAAGGAGGGTGCGGTAAGAGAGAAAAACTATATAATTTTGGGTAACTTAGTTTTAGGCAGCCTTCAAATTGATTAGAGAGATTTTTGATGCCTCAAATGGCCAGAACTGGAAGGACAGCCTTAGAACTGATTAGGGAGATGTCCGACACCTCAAATGGTCAAAATTGGGAGGGCTTGACGCTTCAAATCGTTGGTTTACCCTATTGTAATCCTCTTTTATCAATAAAATAGTCTTTTCTTTTTTGTTGTGTTTAATTACTGTTTTTTGTGTATATATTGGCTGGGTTCTCCAGAAGAAATAGCTATCTCTTCTATTTAAAGGCCAAAAAAATATATATATATCAACGAGAACTATTCCTTTTTATGTCCTATGGCAATAAGGTGTAAGTCAAACTTGGTATGCATAAAGTGGGCTAGACTCTCTTAAGCTCAAGTGCTAATGGCCATATCCATGGAAGAAAAAGTTAATGGCAAAAGATAATTGATGTGTCAGCTTAAGCATACCGTAATATTCTTCAGAAGTTCATAAGAAACATCCTGAGACTTGTAAGATTTTGGATGCCACTTTCTTTCAGACCAATCAACTTGGGTAACTGACCGGTTGGCAATTCCACCAGGATCAATCAACTGAAACACACAAAGAAACTTATAAGAAGCAAAATAAACCCATGAGGCTGAATTATTGCAAATTTTAAAGTACACTCATGAGGAAAGTTCTTACATGAAAAAAGGTTGGTAAGTAATGCTCATCAGCAATGCAATTTTTACCATCCACACCATGCTGCCATCATTAGGGAAATCCATGTTAATAAGTCTAGTCCAAAAACCATTTAAAAATTCTGTTTTCCAAGATCTAACAAACATATAGCTGTGACGAATATGGACTTCGTATGTCAGGTTTTCATTGAATAAAATTTCACATTTGCAGAGGAATCAAGGAAAAGCCTGTTAAATGTTGCACAAAACCTAAATATTACACCAGTTCACCCATCATATAACCAACAAAGACAACATATCATGAATACAGAGTCACAGAAGACTCAACTGCATCATTTTTTGTTATATTCAACTATGTTCACCATCATACCCTTGAGCACATGAAAACTAAAATACCTCTCCTTTTTGTTGACTACACAAGTAGAACCAACTAGTGAGAAAACAAATATTCCATTTTCTTTTTTATTATAAAAAAGCAGATCATCACTCTCCTAAAGCTTTCCTTGATACAAAGTCACATAAAACAATGGTATTGATAAGTGAAGACAACCAGACATTAATGGCACAAGATACTGAAGACGCAACTGGTTGATCAAATAATGTCAAAAAAGTGGAATTGACAGAAATAAAGAATGAAAAAATGGTTGTCAAATACGAAAAACAGGTTCAAGCTGTTGGCAAAAATTGAACACACCAAAGATCTTGAATCACGCTTTTGGCAAGAAATATCAAGAATCACTGGATTGCAGAAGCACAGAAGCACACAGTAATTTGTAAAATGATATCAGAACTTAAACAACGTGATAAAATTTAAATCAATGACAGATAATAACATAAGGCAACCACATTTAAGATTAATATTACCTTGCAGTAATCACGGAATTTGGAGTAGTAAAGACTGTCAGCCATAACTATCAGAGCATGCTGCCGCTTCATTGTAAACCACTGCAGAAAATTCACAAGTTAAATATATCAGAAAACAAGAATATATATCACAAAATGAGAACAGAAAAAATTCATATAAATGGAGTTGAATGTTGATACATCTAAAACAACCCATCTGTCACTTCCATTTGTGGGTTTGAATGAGTATGAAAGCAAGAAAATACATTTGATAAATGACACTGGATGCTAGCATTATTAGACTTTCCAACAGAAAGTACAATTCATCAATGGTACCACATACTAGCATCCTTGGACTTCAGCTGGTTCAGAGTCAAATGGAAGACATGCTATATAGCCAATCAAAAAGGCTGAAATAATAAACAACACTTTCTATCTCAAATGGCTCCAATGTCCCCACTTATAAAGAGAAGGAAACCTGTTAGAACTAGGTAGTCATGCAGTATTATGCCACAGTAGAATCAATATTAATGGACAATGAAAACAAATTTATAGACTTGACATAAAAATCTATGAAAATATACCTGTGCACCCTTTCTGAAGTCTTTTATCTCAACTTCTGGCAACATGTGTTCAGAATACCGGCCATTGCCATGTGGACCAGGATCTTCAAAGCTGAAAAGAAAAAGGCGAGTCATCCATTATGAAATATAATTTTCCTCACAACCATGATTCAGATGGAAGTTTAATCAACCAGGCAAACAAAAGTTTAAAATAGACAAATAAATAGAAAATAGAACTATCATATAAGAAAAAAAATACCAGTCAATGAAGCTCGTATTTGAGTACATCAGATAGTTGTAGACATAGTCAAAATCATGCAGGGGAATACAACTGCAATACGAGAAAGTGATTCAGCAATTGATGATAGCAAAAGTCATTAAAATTAAGAAAACAACCCTCAAAAGCACTCTAAAATTCAGAACCTATCAGAAAGTAACACAAAATGCTGATTATCAGGATCCTTGAGAGCATTAGCCAATAATCTTCTCTCTGCATCAACCATTGAAATTCTTCCCCAGATGACCTACAAATATAATCAACCAAATTATCAGATTTTGCACTTCATCAAATATTTATTGCATGAAGAAGAGTAACTGCAATTTGACAGCAAAAGGATTTACATGAAAATTTAAATTACCTAAACACCACAGCTAAGAAATAAAATAACCTTTAAAATTACTAAATGAGATCAAATATTTGTGTTTGTTTAGATATCTTTAAGAAACTTTAAAAGACAGAATATTGACTTTAATGTGAATCTTATTATAATATGAGTGTGACAATTATCAAACTCTTTACATCCAAAAAATTAAGTAAACTTTTAATACAACAAAGTGAGGCCAAGAGTTATGCAAGCTGTGAAGAAAAAAAGCACTGTTGTTTTTCACTTGAATGAATAAATAATTTTTATTAAGGTTTTCCACATTAAGAATAGTTATATCATTCTTCCCACATTTTCTCTTTAACAAGGACCAACTGCCAACTTGGTAGTCTCATGATTCAGAAAAAAATTACTTTTGGGTACACTCAAGAACTAATAAACTGCTCAGGAAGGCAGGCTCTTGGTCCAACTGCATTTTTAAAAGTGCTGTCAGTATAATATTTGATTAAAACAATGAATAATTTTCTGCTTTCAAAAAAGGGCCTAAATGTAGTTTTACAACAATTGCTAGATGACATCATTCTTTACCCTACAAATGAGTTCCAGGGGATGTAATACCACATGCCCAATAGAGAAAGAAAATTAATCCTCCACAGTAGGCTCATTGTTGGAAGTCCAATAACTCAGGTGCAAGTTATAAGGAAAAACATCAAACAAGTTTCAAAACATTTAGTACATATATTTTATAAGATTGAAGAATGCTTATGGTAATGCAAGCAGAAATTCAGCTGGAATAGTTAATGATCTACAAATCATGACCAATAATATTGGCAGCAAAGAATGAAACAGCAAATGAGAAAACAAAGGAACAAGCTGTTAGGTCATGACTGAAACAACAAGAGGAAATATGAAAACCGAATGTATGGGGCATGCAATTTCTGAAAATTTTGCATTGCCTCAGTATTTTTAAATACTGGCATATATTTAGATGGTCCATGGGAAAATAATGTTGCAAAAATTTGTAAAAATAGTCTAAATAGGCTTACCAGTTCTCATAAAAGAAGAGAAGCGACAAAAGTGTACTATTTTGACAAATCAAAATAATTAACAGTAGAACATAAGGAATACTGTTTAGAAATTTAATTGATGTACCTGGTCACTGCGTATTTCCCGATTAACGAAGTATCGACTAAAATGCACTGGTTTATCCCTTGATGCATGGACAAATACTGAAAATCTACCCTCATGGCCCTGCAAGAAAAGATGTAAAAAGATTCATTTGATGGTGCAATTTGAAATGAACCAACAATGGACAGGCTTCATAGCAATGGAATAAATGAGCTATGAGAACAAAGAAAAATCATATCAATAAATCACAGGTTAAAATTCACTGCCACAGCATGTAGACAATATGAATAAGCTTACCATGTATAAATGTATAAACAAGACAGGTAAGCTTAGCATGTATAACTGAAATATGGCAGTTATAATATCTGTAACACATTTGAATATTCTCTAATTAATGTTCAAAAGCCAACAGTCTAGCTTTTACAAGTAAGTTAATATTTTTACCACAGACAAAAAACCAGAAAATGAAGAGGAAGATGGAGAATTAAATCCCAGCAACTCTCTCATTATGTCAATCAACACCAAAGAACTCCCTGCAGTCTAGAACCTATACCATAGCTGCCAATCTTCACACCAATTAAAATCCTGGACTCAACTTGTCTCACCACCCACAAATATTTGTTACAATTGAGGCAACGTGATTACTTTAAAATTATATGGTCTTCTCATACAACAAGCCTGTATCTAGAGGATGCTTCCAGTATGAATCAAATCAAATCAAAGCAATAAAGTCCCAGCACTGGCTCTCCAATGTCTTTCCACTTTTACGAAAGTGAATGAGCACTTTGATAGTGGAGCTTACACCTCACCAAACACAACACTACTCAACAGTAAAGATACAATCAAGTCGAACTTAAAAGTTATTTTCCCATCAACCACCATCACCAATAAATAGAAAGGCATCAAGAAGCCAATCAAAACTATTATTCCCCTAATGTAGACTAGTTCTTCCACAAATGATTTCTAAGTATTCAACTAGCTTATCATTATTCTGATACAATCCTCAGGAAGATTAGATACCAAATCTAAATGCATTTTCCAACTAAGGTCCAGAACCTAGAGCATTCAAACATGCTCTCTACTATGTCAAGCCAACAGAAGAAATAATCAGATTTAACAGCAGACTTAGGCCATTTATCTCAATACATATATCACAACTGGTAACATATCTTAAATTCATGTAATTAGAAAGTAAATCTGTTACTGTCTCAAAACATACTTTAATTAACGTAATATCTAAAGTAATTGATTTGCTATATCCAAAAATATGGCTAAAAAGTTATTATATTCACTCCAACTTGGATATCTTTTCAAAAACCATTTAAATATTTCATCACCTCCATCATAATGGTTACATGTAAGAACCTACCTCCTAATCTAAATGATTCTCCAGCTAATATGATCCATCAAATATTTTTGGGTCTGGGAAGAGAATTGAACTTAAAAAAAAAAGTAATGATGGGTACTTAAAAAAATTTTAAAAAAATTTAAATATGTTAAAAGTTCATAAAAAAATTTGCATATGCAACAATTTCATACAAAAGTTAAGGATAGAAGATGTGCCAACTGTAAAAGTTAGACAAATTAGCATGCAGATATTAACATGAACCAAATTGCATTCAATGCAAAAGAACCTTCCATCCTCATATACCATTATAATAGATCACAACTCGAGATTAAATTTCTTCCAATAAATAGAAAGGCATCATGAAGCCAATCAAAACTATTATTCCCTTGATGTAGACTAGATCTTCCCAAAATGATTTCTAGGTATTTAACTAGCTTATCATTATTCTCATACAATCCTCACGAAGATTAGATACCAAATTTAAATGCATGTTCCAACTAAAGTCCAGAACCTAGTGCACTTAAACACACTCTCTACTATGTAAAGCCAATAGATGAAATAATCAGATTTAACAACAGACTTAGGCCATTTATCTAAATACATATAGCACACTGGTAACATATCTTAACTTCATGTAATTAGAAAGTAAATCTGTTACTCTCTCAAAACATATCTTAATTAATGTAATGTCTAAAGTAATTGATTTGATATTTCCAAACATATGGCCAAAAAGTTATTATATTCACTCCAACTTGGATATCTTTCCAAAAACCACTTAAATATTTCATCACCTCGATCATAATGGTTATATATAAGTACCTACCTCCTGATCTAAGTGATTCTCCGGCTAATATGATCCATCGAATATTTTGGGTCTGGGGAAAGAATAGAACTTAAAAAAAATGATTATGGGTACTTAAAAAAACTTAAATATGTTAAATGTTCATAGAAAAATTTGTATACGCAACAATTCATACACAAGGACAGAAGATGTGCCAACTGTAAAAATTAGACAAATGAGCATGCAGATATTAATATGAACCAATTTGCATTCAATGCAAGAGAACCTTCCATCCTCGTATACTATTATAATAGTTCACAACTTGAGATTAAATTTCTTCCGTGCCACTTATTTGTCCATGAAGCAACAGCAAGAAATTCAAGAAGAAAATGCATATACAATTAAATATTACAGAATGACTAACTGAATAAACATGAAAGAAACACTTACATGAAAAAACTTATCCCATAGCATCTCAAAAGGCAATGGACCAGGAGTCAAATACAGGAAAGCAATTTTAGAATTTTTGGACTGCAAAGGAGGCGTGTTCAAAATATCCCTAATAACAACACGAGATGCAATCTCCTCATCGCTCAGTTCCCTTACCGGATCTGGTGGAAGCCAATCAATTAAGGTACAACCTCTAGCAGAAAACACGTAACAGGCACCGCGACTATGGGGTGGATATATGTAAGCACAAACAAGAAACACAATAACCAAGGACACCAACCCGATAATCCATACCGGCCTCTTCAACTGAGGGCGGTGACGAGTCCCCGGCAAAATCTGTGGATCCCCCATGTTGCCTACCCGCCACGCTTTAACAGACTTCATCTTATCTTACTCAGCATAAAGATATCGAAAGCTCTATCTACCTCCACATAATGTGATTCTTTACATCTAAACAATTAATAATTGTTCAGTAATCTGAAACTGGAAAAGCATTAATGAATCAATTAAGAACTCTTCTAAAAAAATACAACAAAGAAAAATTAAAAACCATTTAGTTAAATTCAACTTCCCAAATCAGATCTTCAGCATAAACCCTCTAGAAAATTAAATAAAATTTTCTATTTCAAGAGTCAAACCAGACGAAGAAACGACAATAATACCTGAGAAAAAGAAAAAAGAAAAAGCTTCGAAATTTCAACGTAAAGAAACGAAAGCTGATAAGCCAACTCTTCAATTGAATTGAAAGCTGAAGATTTAAACAACTACTTAAACCAACCGAATATTTATAAATAAGAAAATAAAGGAAAAAAGAGCTTTATGATAAAAGTCAAACCAAAGACTCATTCAAACGACCACTCAATCAAATGAAATTGCGAGTCAACAAAACCAGAAATTTCCAATGTCACACATTTTCTGTTACTTCCCGGGAAAATAACTAAGAAAAGAATACCTGAGCTGAAAAAGAAAGAGAAATAGATATCCACTCAAAGGATGTAGAGACCTGAAGTCTTTGGATTTAAGGATCTTGAACCTGAAACTCTCTTTATTTGTTGTTCAAGATCCAGCACTCAACAAAACCAGACTACAACTAATAATGAAAAGACGAATGGGGAAAGAGAAACAGAGTTTAAATAAAAAAAAAAAAAAAATTCTTATTAAGTAATTTAAAAAAATAAAATTGTATTATTATGTATGTGATGATTTTGATTTCTTAGACGATTCGTTTTCGTGTTTGTTCGTGGAGCTTGTTTATAAATACAAATAGAATTTAAAAATGAAATTATTTCTCTCACTTCACGCTCCAATATTTAAAGTAATAATTATTTATTAATATTTGTACTTGTTTGTTTGGTAGTATCAGGAAGAAATCGAGAGAAGAAGGGAGAGAGAAGATAAGAAGAGAAACTTAATTTAATTATTAATAAAATAATAAAAATTTTCGATGGATAGTAACTGGCAAGACCCAAGCGCATTACAAGAGCGTATTGTGCATCAGTAGTTTCATCACAAGTCATGGCTTGACGCTAGTATTGTTTTGCTTTTGGAAACAAATAAACAATGCGAGCCCCGAACGTCTTTGATTTTAGAGCCGAGCAATGCGTTATTTTTCTTTCTTTTCCCATTGGCCAATTGGGGTTTTTGACGGCCAAAGGACCATATTTTCACCTTCTAAATTTATAAAAACCAAAACTGTAATCAAATTTGGCTATTTTCCATTAAAAATCATATTTGAAAATAGTTAATGAGACTCTTTTTAACCTTTTCAATTGTTTTTTTTTTTTACACAGGTGATCAGACCAAACATGTTAGCCTCTTTTAAAATTAAATGGCCAAAAACGGTCACATGGTTCTATTATCAACGGCCACCATTATCAGCACAATGGGAGTGACTGTTTTTATTTTTTAAAATTTTTAAATTTTTATATATTTTTTTAAAAAAATTATTTTTTATATTTTAATATTTAAATAATATTTTATATTTATATAAAATTTATTTTATTATTTTATAAAATTCAATCATAAAATAACAAAAATACCTCTTGATTATAAAAAATTTAACTGTTAATCGTTAGATTTAATCATTGACTTTGATTAATAAATGGGAGTTTGAGTTTTGCAAAGTTAAAAAGTGGGACTTTGGGACAGGATCAAACAATGGGTGGGAATAAGTCCTTTGGCCTTTTTTAATTTGAATTATATAGTATTTGAATATTCGTCACTTGATCTTCAATTGGCCAATTGATTTCATCCATTCCCTTATAAAAAAAAAAAAAAAAAGATAGAAAGAATATACGTATATGATAAGAATTCATCTAGCAAACTACTCAACCAAGCATCAAAGATCCAACCAATACCAAGCATCAAAGATCCATGTAATAACAAGATATAATAACTTGAAATAAATATAGCAAGCAAATTGAACCAAGCATAAATGATTAATCCACCAACGTGATCCAGAATCATCATTAATCTAACTTGCTAAAAGACTGGATAAAGGAATATGTTAGAACATAAGAGAAAATGCACTAAATTCAAGGGTTTTCTCCAAATTTGATTTTCAAGATCTAACTTTACAGTAAGTTAAAAGAGCCATCATATAAGCATATTACACATGGAATAAAAGACCAAATTAACCTTATTTAAGTTATATTCAAAATACACAAGTGTTATATCAAAAAAGGCATGGCCAACTTTGCATGGGAGGTAAGATCCAGGCTAGGTATCATGGTTGGAAAAATGACCACTACGACAACAATAAGAGGGGTTTTTATTCTCGAGAGCAAGCGTCACAATGGGAGAATAGAGCACTACAATATAAGCAAATGAAAGAACACTTTAACCAATCTAGAATCCAAGCATTGTAACGAGGTGAAAGGGTGCGATAGAGGTATAGCAAAAGAACATCATCACTTCATTTGAAATTTCCTTGGAGCATAAGAAGATGGTTTGCTTTCTTGGTGTTCCATTACATTATAGGAGAGTTGAAGGTCCTCTAGGTGATCTTGGATTGATGGAGAACTCCTTAAGTGGCTTGTAATCATATCATCCTCCCTGGATTAGAAGGATTTGTCCTCAAAGTAAGGGCTAAAGTCCCCTCATATTAAAGGTTATTGATACTCCCCTATACTCACTAGGAAATTCTATTTTATATACATTGTTTCCATTTTTCTCAATAATCTTAAATGGTCCATCAACCTTTGGAGCAAGTTTACTTTTCCTCTTAGAGGGGAATCTTTCTTTCCTTAAATAAATCCAAAGTCACCCTAGTTAGATAGTGGAAGCCTTTATACACTTATTGACCCTTTTTTTGTATGCTTTATTGGATTTCTTAATTTGGACCCTTATAGACATGTGATTTCTTTATGGTTTTGGCCTTCTCATTGGCATTCACACTAATTGGAGCATTAATAAGTAAAAAAGATAAATCAAGTGGAATAAATGGATGTATACCATAAATAACCCCAAATGGAGAATAGTCGATTATCATATTTGGTGCCTAATTATATGTGAATTAGACATGAGCAAACTTGACATCCCAATCCTTCAAACCTTTGCTTACCAAAGTCTTTAAAAGTGTTCTTGATATATGGTTGATGACTTTAATTTGACCATTGATTTGCGGATAATGGGAAGTAATAAAAATGAGTTTTGATCCTAACTTTCTCCATAAAGCTCTTAAAAAATGACTAAGGAATTTTGTGTCTTGATCTGATACAATACTCTTTGGGACTCCATATAGCCAAATGGTCTCTCTAAAAAAAAAAAAAAAAAGCCACCTTTAAAGCATTATTCATCTGATGGTATGGAATAAGATGAGCCATCTTGGAAAATTTATCCATAACCGCTATGATGGAGCCTTTTTCCCACCTTAAGTTCTTGGTAATGCCACTATGAAATCCATACACAAGTTTTCCTATGGTTGATCCAGCGTTGACAAAGGAATGTATAAGCCCATTTTGAAATAACTTTTTGCACTTTAACATGCATCTCATCTTACAACTCTATTTTGGACATCCCTATGCATTTTAGGTCAATAAAAGTGCTCCTTAATGATCTCTAGAGTCCCAATAATCCCAAAATGACTAGCAAGTCTTGTCTAATGTGTCTCTCTCATAATTAATTCTTTAAAACTCCCTTTAAGCATGCAAATTTTTTTTTTTTTTAAAGAAAACCTTTTGAACCACATAATCTTCATAATTTCCTTTCTTGCACCTAGCCATAATAGCACTTAAGCATTCATCATTAGCATAACATTCTTTCATCAGATGAAAGCCAAGAATTTTAGCATCTGGAATGGTAAGCAAAGAGTACCTTTTTGATAAAGCATTTGCCAGTACATTGTTGATTCCTTACTTATAATTAGACACAAAAGAGAAAGATTAAAGGAACTCCACCTATTTAGCATGTCTTAGACTTAATTAAAGCTTAGTGATCTGAATGCAATATAAATTTATAGGCCTTAGGTGTTGGCTCTAATGATCCAAAGCCCTCACAATTGTACAAAACTTTTTGTATATGTGTTATATCTCTTCCTTAACTCATTTAATTTCTCACCAAAGTAAGCTATAAGATGTCAACCTACGAAAGCTCATAACTTCAGTGATAGAATTAGGTTGGGGCTAAAATTTAATTAGTTCAACCTTGGATTGATCCACCATAATGCATTCTTTTGAAACCATATAACTAAGGAAGAAAATGCTTGGTGCAAAAAAAATCACACTTCTCTAACTTGGCATACAATTTCTCTCTTAATATATCAAAAACTTGTTTTAGGTGTTAAAAATGGTATTCTACTCCCTTACTATATACTAATATATAATCAAAATATAACACCATAAATTTTCCCAATAATAATATCAACACTACATTCATCGATCTCATGAACATGCTAGGTCCATTAGACAACCCAAATAACATAACCATCCATTCATAAAACCCTTACTTGGTTTTAAAGGTTTTCTTCCATTCATCACTTTCTCTCATTCTTATTTGATGATAACCACTTCTAATATGTATCTTACAAAAGATGATAAAGCCATGCAATTCATCTAACATGTCATCAATTCTAGGAATAGGAAATTTCTCTATTACTACACATATCCTATATGAACCATCATTCTTAGGAATCAATAAGGCTTGTATCAAGCATGGACTCATATTTTCCTTTTCATATCCACTGGCAACTAATTCATTTGGCTACCTTTGTAACTTTTTATGCTCTTTTGTTCCATCTATAAGTTAGTCTATTAGAAAACAAGAAGCCAAATATGAGGTCTATGTGATGATCTATCCCTCTTAACGGTGGTCAACGAAGTGGTATATCAAATGGGAAGACATATTGGTATCCATGGAGTAAAGGGTAAGGTTTTTTAATGGGCTGAATACATCTCTTCTTAGTGACAAGTAATGCAAGGATAGGTTTATTCTTCACTATAGCTTATTCTACTTAGGTTTCACTTAAGAGAAGGTTTTTTTTTTTTATTTTTTTTTTATGGTTTTCAAGTTTAGGAATAAGTTGGAGTACTTGGGATGGTTTGAGGGGTGCTAAGGTGATGGTTTTTTTTTTCATCCATTTTTAAGATGTAAGTATTCTTCTTATTATCATGCAAAGTCTTCCCATTTAATTGTCAAGACCTCTCTAACAATAAATGACAAGCATCCGTAGGCATAACATCACAAATAACTTCATCTATATACATTTTATCAATTGAGAATGGTATAAGAACTTGCTTTGTGACTTGGAAAGTCTTTCTATGGTGGGTTTTTGTCATACAATCTAAGACAGACTTTATTACACTTGTTTAGTCATCCTAGATTTGACTAAAAGGCACACATGAATAGGTTTTCGACTATCGTAGTGTTTTAAGAATTACCACCAAGGATTACCTTAGGAAATTATGTGTTAAATTTTAAACCTAACTTTGTAGCAAGTGTACTAGGTTTAAATAATAAGAGAAGTATTTCAGGTTATCATATCTATAAGATTGCATAAGCAAGTACCAATACGACACTACCCCTAACTTTATTTAAACTAACAAATTTAAATTAAAAATAAAACTAAAACTAAAATAAAAATGAAAACAAGCAATGAATATTTGAGCCTAAGTAATGTAATCAAATAACAATATATTAGAAGATGCTAAGACTTCAGGTTTATTAATTCACTTCATGATAGGTTTTTTATGCGACTGAAGATATCATGTTACTCATATGACAACAAAACTTTCTAATTTGATTAGTATTCTTTCTCAAGTAATATAAAATCTTATTTCGTAATCTAATAATCTAGATATCTATATATAGGCTTAATTAGATGACAATGCATTATGCTTTATGAAATCTAGTAATTTTTAGTACAAGTCTATTGTGCCTATGACTATCATATGTATCAACAGCTATATCTTTATATTTAATTGAACTCATAGCTTTTATACAATATCATATTTTGATCTCAATCATATAATAAAAATCTTATTAAAAATTGATCAGGTTTTTAATACACATTAAGTTTAGAGTACAAACTCCTTGTGAAATATCATGCTCTTTAATCACAATCGAAAAACACTACAAATCCATGAATTAGCTAGTCTTAGTCTTAGCAAAAAAGTTTTAGTTCATAATTAAACAAGAATAAACATACATATTCAAGAAAATATAGTGGAGATAAAGAATGAAACCTAATGAATCCTTGAAGTTTTATTTAAATCCTCTAAAAAATCGTCTTACAATTACAATCTCTATTTCTTAATCAATTAAATCTTCAAACAAAATCAAGAATCCCACAAAATTGTATGAAAAATCTCTCTAAAATTGGCCTAAGGTAGGTTTCCCCTTTTTAGGTAAGTATACAATAGATATATATAGCCTAGGGTTAGAAAAAAAGTCCTAAAAAACATGGATTCCCACTGCACAATGTTATTCCATGGTGTCATGCCATGAAACCAAGTTTCTACCATTTTTGCATGGTTCAGTGTTTGTAGGCACTCCTACTGTATATTACTATTCCTACTCTTATATAAAGTAGTAACAAAGTATCTATCTATTAATGTAAATAAAAAAATGGAATCTCAATTTATATACAACAAAAACACCTAAACTAAGCTGAAATATGGTACCGGGAAAAAGGTTGTGGTGTGAATGATTTAATATGGCCCAAAAATAACATATATATATATATATATATATATATATATATATATATATATATATATATTAGAAAACTCATACAAAGTAGTCATACTGGTATAGGTATACACACATTGTACATCTATATGCAAGCATAATACAAAAACGGAAGCAACATGCAAATTGGAAGCATGTTATAAAACTGATATGGGATTATAGCCGATAGCCATTTACTCCTCTTAACCCCTACTACACTTACTTACAAGAGAAATGACAGTAGAGAGTAAGTGATACATTCACTCAGTAAGTGTTTCCAATCTCTGACTCTAAACCAATCCTCCCTTGAGGATTCTCACTGATTAAACATTGAAAAACATATGCATTGAAAAGAAACCAAACTGGTTTCCGTATGTATAAATTTCAAAATACTTAGCTTGTGTTGGCCTTTTATCTTGTGATTCATGTATCAACATGTGTAATGTTTACTGTTTCTCACTAATTGTTCATAAACTGAATCATACTCTACTGTATATGTCATGTAAAAATGACATATCATGAAGTATGCTGAATCACGTCTAGTGCTATTGAAAATCATAGTTGGGTTTTCGGGCCATTTTACTGAAAACATCTTTCTGAAAATTACTGTTAGATACGAAGATCCTAAAATATCCAAAAAACTGATATAAAAATATTGAAATCTCTGTATCTAAAAATTGTGTATTCGAAGATACATGCTAAGCTGTGCAAACTGATGAATACAAATATTCGACACCCTGGCCACATGAATTTTCTATGCAAACATGTGCTAGAAATTGTCTAATACATGTGTCACCTCTGAATCTGAAAATTGAATACTGATCTATGCATAAAATACTGATATTTGATTCTCGAATCATCAAACCCTAAGCTACTAGCTAAATGCACACCAGCATATGCCTATATATAGTGGCTAGTATGGTCATAGACCCTGATACTAACTTCTATAACTAGGTGTGCTGAAACTCACAAGTGCCCCCTCGTATTCACCCATAAAATCGATGTTTAGATCATCATATTTTTCTACTAAAAATATGTATTTGGATCCTTAGATCCTTTTCTGAAAACACTGTATGATATGTCATGTCATGCTATGCATATGATGTATCATGTATATTTATTTGAGCTCATTATACTATATTTTATCAATTATTCTGGGTTTACTGAGTTTTATGCTTGTTTCATGCTTTATTTCTCATTTCTACTTAATGCTCAAGCATGTGTTTTTAGGTACACGGGCATGCATAAACTTGCACAGGTCGTGAGCTAATCGTGCATACTGGTTGTGCCAGCTTCTGTGATTTTAATTCATTTTCTCTTCTTCTGCACATGCACGACCGTGATATGAACATGCACGATTATGACCTTATTTTATATAATCGTGCATGGGATCATGAACACAGTCATGACCATGTAAAGTAAGACTTCCATAGGCGTGCAGTACAGACACACAGTTGTGCATCTACTCTACTTTAGTGTGGTCATGGTTAATCATGCTTATTCCCATCAAATTTGTAATCCAAACACATATCGAACAAATTCCATATTCAAAACACTTCATAAACACATGCTTATTTCTTCCTTAACCCTAAATCACATATTCAATGATTTCCATATCTCAAAATCATATACATATACACATATCACACATATATTAGTCATATATGCATGATCATCATCATCATCAACTCAAGATTATCAAACATGTAAAGAAATCTTACAAGCATGCTAGAAACAAGCTTAACTCAATCAAAGCAAACATCATACACACAAAAAAAAGAAAGGGAAAGAGGTAAGAAACATCTACCTCTATTCATAGCAAGCAAGCTTCTTTCTCTAAGATAACCTCACTCTCTAGCTTGATTGGAAATTCCTAGATGCTGCTCTTCTCTTTTAGGGTTACTGGTCCCTAAAATTGAAAGAAGCTTTTCGGTGAAAATAAGTTAGGAAACAAGATAAAAATAACTTAAAGTATGACGGCTAACTCACTACACACGCACGGTCATGCGCCTCAACATGCACAATTGTGTATAGCTAGAAAAATGAAATCTTAGACTTTCCTATGCTTACATGAAAATCCTCTCAATAGGATACTTGCACAAGCCACCTAAACTCTAGAAAAATATTTATTTCACCCCTGAACTCTCACAACCCTAGTTTTCTTATCAATTTCTCATTCTAACCCCAAATTAGTAGCCTAAAAGATATTTCTAACTTTGGGATATTACATTCCTCCCCTCTTATAAAAATTCTGTCTCTGGAATTATCTAAACAACTCGGGATACCTATTTCTAATCTTAGACTCTATAATAGCCTAGGGGTATAATTATCTTTTAGGTTCTGAAACCAAGGATAAAAGAGAGATTTCTAACTAGAAAGTAGAATTGAGTGGGTTTAAGGGTAAAAGAGTCATTTAGAGACCTTTTGTGACTTGCACATGGATATTCTAGGAAGAATATTCCATGTATGGTATGAGGAGAGAGAGATTTGAGTTTCTAGAGAGCGTACGATTGTGTGTCTTAGACATATACCTGTGTGTTAAGTGAAAGAGCCATAAAATGTTTTACTTTCCCATATTTTTGCTCAGTTTACTTTCCTTCAGTTTCTCTTCTCCATTTTTCCAGTGAACCCTAGGCAAAAAACCATCCAACCCATAGCTGATAATCCAGTTAGAGACCCAAGAGCACCAAGAGAGAAAGATTCAGATGCAATAGCGAGAGGTAAGTATTACTTTACCTCTTTCACTTAGGTTTACAACATGTTTCTTTTGATTTGAGCTTCTTTGGATGATTGCTGCGTGTTATGGATGTGTGTTACTGTGATTTAATGACGAAATGAGATAATGGATGATGAATTATGAGATTATTTTGAAATGTTTGATGATTTTGATGCTTGGGTATGAGATTATGAGAAATGTATGATTTTAGCATGCTTTATGATGAAAATATGAGATGAGAATTTTTATGAGTTGAAATATTTGATGTATAAATGCTTGAATTGAGGAATGGTTATGTTTGGAGTGAGTTTGCTTGGATTTTTAGGGTTTTCAAACGCTTTCTGTATAATCTGGGTTGAGCACACAATCGTGCACCCAAGGGTACACGTCTATGTGGTCCCATTTCTACATGAACATGACCTTACATGACACCCGTGTATGTATGAAAATCCAGACACACACCCGTACAATCAATGCACATGCCCGTCTGCATGATCCTAATTTTGTACGCTTGTGTAGGTAAGGTACGAGATGGTGTTGAGGCAGTTACACGCCTATGTAGTGTGATACATGACCTTGTGCCTCAGATGCACGCTTGTGTGTTCATACCATATGCCCGTGTGGCTAGCTAAAATTTTATGAATATTTCTAGAAGCTAGGATGACCGAGAGCACGACTTGAGCATAGTCTCGTGTGCTAAGCATAACACGTCCATACGCCTTAAGAAAATGGGAGAAACAATTACAAAGCATATTTAAAGTAAAGATAAGCACACTTAAGCAAGTTTAAGCTATTTCTAAGCACGAGAAACTTAAGAATAACAAGATATAATAACATACCATGAATGACTATTAAAGTATTGAGCACGACATGTCATATGAGATGTTTTCAAAACCGAATCTAAGGATCCAAGAGTATGATTTTAAAGTATAGATGTATGATGTTTCAAATATCAATTAGGAGTGGATATAAAAGGGCACCTGTGAGTTCTCACGCCCGCTAGAGATCCACTAGAGAGGACATGGTCGTGCACGAGTAGTTTTATCGTAGATTTGAGCTCACACGGCCAAGGCGTCGAATCCTTGTATTCATCAGTTTGGCCAACATAGCAAATATTTTTAAATACAGTACTTTCTGATATAGATTTTAGCTTATACTATATATATATATGAGGATCTTTAGATCAGAGTTTTTATATCAGAAAGAATTTTTAGAAAAGAAAGAGTTTTTATAAATCAAGCCTAAGGGCAAGCTTTATGACTAATAAGCATTCACATGACATCAGAGCATGCATATCATGTCATATATAGCATTCATGAGAAATGAGACAAAGAAATACAAGAACATTCACGAAAACATAATAAGATAAGAAAGTTATGAAAAAAACGAGTTAAGAAATGAGCAACTATAAAGCAATGAGAACTAAGAAAACAAAGAAAAATAAGCAGAACATAGCAAGTCGGATCTGAGATTTGTTTAGGCTTACGACCTGTCTGTGTTAGAGATAAGAAATGTTTACTAAGTGATTTTGTCACTCAACCTTTTCCTCTTCCTTTCTCTTTTGCAGGTCAGTGAGTTGGGGACTGAGCAATAACGATGCAGCTATCATTTTGGGGACTGAGCAATAGCGGTGCAACTATCAGATTTTGGGGACATAGCTCGATGGCTGGTAGCATGTTTAGCTCACATGCTTTGATTTTGTAGTTCTCATGTATATATGTGTGTGTATTATACTTTAGTTTACACTATATAAATGTTATATTTTTATACATGAGTAGCCTGGGAAGTTTAAAAGCATTGTTTAACTTCTTTTTATGATTATTACTATTGGAAGTATTATTCCAGCTTCCGCATATTTAAAAGAAATTATGACTTTGAAAATATGAGTAGCCGTTAGTTTTCTTTTGTTGTAAGGATTCTCGTCATAAGCATATTTTTAGATTTTCAATATAGTAAATATATATATTTTAAATTATTGCATACAGTAGGCCTGTAGCAGGGGTCACTATAGACTCTACCTCCTACGTGGACTCTTTATGCCTCTGATTCCTCCACAACACTCTCACTAGAGGAATTTCCTTGTTATTGAGAATTTTAACTCTTCTGTCAAAAATTTGAATTGGTTTCTCCAGTAGCTCAAGTCTTCAGCCAATTCCAAATCTTGAATCTCAAAAACATAGGAAGGATCTTCAATATACTTTCTCAACTGAGATACATGAAAGATATCATGGAATCTCTCCATACTCATAGGTAAAGCCAATCTGTATGTAACCTTACTAATTCTCTCCAAGATTTCATAAGGGCCAATAAACCTTGGAGCCAACTTACCCTTTATGCCAAATCTCAATACATGCTTGTAATGAGCTACTTTCAAAGCTACTTTCAAATAAACTTTATCTCTTACTACAAATTCTAACTCCTTATGCCACAAATCTGCATAACTTTTTTGTCGTTTCTAGGCTTGTTTCATTCTCTGTCTGATCATCCTCACTTGCTCAATCATTTACTAAGTCATTTCTAGTATTGTAACTTCCAATGAGTTTCTTTCTCCAATATCTTTTCTTGAGGTTGAAATCTTTTAATGCTTGCTTGACTAGATTTTGATTGTTCCACAAGAAATTTGGATAATTTTGCCACCTAGGATTATATGTGCTTGAATATGGGTTATTTTGTTAAGGCTTTCAAAAATTTCCCACATAATTAGTATTTTCAAAGGATTCCATGAATTGCATGGCCACCATTGTATCAATTTTCTTGTTCAATGTTTTTATTTAGGTAGCTAAGGTGTTAAACGGCTCTATTGCATGTACTTCTATAGCTCTCTTTCATGTTCTATTAGTTTGTTTTTGATAACTATTGGAAGTCATCTTATCAAGCAACTTGAATGCTTCTTCTAATGTTTTCTCCATAAAGTTTTATCGCTTATAGCTATATCAACCAATATACGATTACCAAGCATTAAACCATTTTAAAAAGTTTGTACTTGAAACTATATAGGTAAGCCATGATATGGGCATTTTTGGAGTAGTTCTTTATATTTTTCCCATGCTTCATATAGTGGCTCCGTGTCATACTACATGTATGTGGTAATATTATTGTGTAGTTTGATAGTCTTTGATGGAGGAAAAAACTTTGCTAAGAATCATTATGCTAGCTTATCCCAAGTAGTGATTGATCCCACAAACAACGAATCAACTAGCTTTTTGCTTTGTTTCTTAATAAAAATGGGAAATGTCTTAGTCTAATGGCATTATTTGTGAATCTATTTTGTTTAAAGGTATTGCAGACCTTCAGGAAATTGGTAATATGCAAATTGGGATCATTATTAGGTAATCCATTGAATTGAATTGTAATCTTTATCATTTGGACAATGCCCAATTTGATCTCAAAGTTATTAGCTTGTATTGTCAGTTTTCTTATACTTGAAGTAGTCCCTTTCAACTATAGAAGTTGTATAGTCAATCAAAGATCTTTGGTTTATTACTCGGTTCACTTGCTTCAAAGTTGGAGGTGCCACTTGTTAATTGTTTACGATCATTTTTCTTTGTCTTATCAACTAACGTAGGGTCTCTTCTATCTCAGGATCAAAAGGCTCAGTTATTGGAATACTAGTACGTGTTATGCACTAGGCAAAAATCTACAAGGCAAACAAAATAAAGTAGCACCATAAAATAGAAACAAAAATATAAAAAATGAAATAATAGTAAAATAAGTGTCTAAAATAAAATTAAAGTATTAGGTTTTGATATTGTCTAAGATGCAATTCTTGACAACGGTACCAAAAACTTGATGCATTAAGTTTTAAACTATAACTTCCTAGCAAGTGTACTAGGTTCAAGTAACAAGGGAAGTATTTTGGGTTATCATATCCATGGGATTATGTAAGCATGTGCCAAGATGATGCTACTTCTAACTTTATCTAAACTAGCAAATTTAAATCAAAAATAAAATTAAAACAAAACAAGCAATGAATATTTAAGCCAAAGTAATCTAATCGAACAACAATACACGAGAATATGTTAAGACTTCGGGTTTACTAGTTCACTTTAAGGTAGGCTCTCTATGCTATTAAAGATATCGTGTTATTCAAGTGATAACAAAACTACCTAATTTAATTAATATTCTTTCTCAAGCAATATCAATTTTATTTCTCAATCTAGTAATCTAAATATCTCTATATATGCTTAATCAGATGAAAATGCATAACGTTCTATAGAATCCACTAACTTTCAACACGAGTCTATTATGCCTATGACTATTATATGTATCAACAAATATATCTCTATATTTGATTGATTCACAGTTTGTATTCTTATAGCTTTTATGTAATATCACTTTTCGATCTCAATCACATAAGAGAAATCCTATTAAAAGTTGATCAGATTTTTAACAAGCATTAAGTTTAGAATACAAAATCCTCATGGAATAACATGCTCTTTAATCCTAATAAAAAAAATGCTATAAATCCATGAATTAGCTAGCCCTAGTCTTAGCAAAGAAGAATTAGTTCATAATTAAACAAGAACAAGCATATATATTCAAGAAAAACGTAATGGAGATAAAGAATGAAACTTGATGAATCCTTAAAGTTTTATTGAAATCTTGTAAAAAATCATCTCGTGATTATAATTCATATTTTTTAATTGATTGAATCTTTAAACAAAATCAAGAATCCCTTAAAATTGTATAAAAAATCTCTTTAAAATTGTTCTAAGGTGACTGTTCCCTTTCTAATTAAGTATACAATGGATATATATAGCTTAAGGTTAGAAAAAAAGTCTTAAAAAATGTGGATTCCTACTGTATAAAGTTGTTTCATGGTGTCATGCCGTGGCACCAATTTTTTTACTTTTTTGCATGCTTCGATGCTAGGGTGTCGTTTTTTAGATTTTTGTTGCCTTTGTTGCTGTAGTGTTGCACCATAGCATAGAGCTTCTAGAATCTAAAAAGTTTGATCTTTATAAAATTGTAGCCCTAGATGTGTAGTTTGATTTGGTTTTTGAATCACCTTATTTGGACTTTGAAATCTCAAGTTATGACATTTTAGTTCTTAATGATCAGACACAAAATTTTACCAAGAAGACTTGAATTTGCAACAATGGTTGAATACCCAAACAAACTCAGATTTTTTCCTATAATAGCTTTTGAAAAGCTTGAGGTGTCTACTATAACTTTAGTAAAGAATACTTTTTCATTATAAAGATTAAACTTTAAAAAAATCCTTATCCCACTATAGTGCACAATGCTCTCTTTCTCCTTTTTTATACTTTGGTTGCTTATTCTTTCTTAGATTAAATTCCAATCATCGACTAGTCCTTCATAAGTGTCTTTTTTACTTAATTTCCATTGAATTCACATCAAAACCAACATTTCTTGCAAACTAAACATGAAAATCCATAATCTCGAAATATACATATAATAGGGGTAAAATAGTCAAATTACTACTTAAAACTCTATAAATTAACCACAAAATTGTACATGCAATTGACACTTATTAGGAGATATGCATTAGTGAAGATAGACAACTAGTGGATCCTTAATAAAAGACCTAACCATCCTTACTTGTTTAATGAGAGGGTTAAAAGAGTTAAGTACAACACTAAAAGATATTAGACATTTATGTTGTCGATCTAAGGGTCAGTCCTTACTTAGATGGTTAATGATATACCAAATTTGATTACATTCCTTTGTTAAACACATAATATGAAATAAATTATAAACATCCATAAAGCAATAAAGTCAATATACAAAGCATTGAAAATAAAAATTGAAAGACAACCTTCTCATTCACCCTTAAACAAATTTAAATCTTTACAAAAAAAAAAAAAAAGTTAGTTCAAATAATAAATATGTCATTTATTAATGTAAACAGAATAAGGCAATTTGTGATTCCTTTAATCTATTTGTGGATTTGCATTCCATAGATATGTTCGTAGACCATTCCTATCATCTTTTTTTAGTTTTACCTTGTCAACATATCATTCTACAAAAAAACAAAAAAAACCTAAAACAATATATATGCATTTCTAATTCTGATCTACTTATGCCAACTTTATCGACCCACAACACCATTATTTAACACAAACGTGACTACACAATCACCTATTGTTAATACATATCTCAACAGAACATTTGATAGATTGATAAACATCAAACCGTATGTAAGCATAGTGAAATATTCTTAGGCATCTCTTGCTAACTTATTGAACACCCATAATCATTGCAAACAAAGTGTCATGAAAGCCACAACTGAAACCACATTTAGAAACTATAAAGCATGATTCATCCACAGACAATTAATGGCTATATATAGATGTTCTCCAAAATAAGTGTTTGTGCATTGATTATTCCATATCCTTAGGTTGATTATGAACATACAAATGTAACAGAAAAGCCTATTGAATTTAACTCATAATTCATGCATGTAAATATACCCAACAATATCAAATTATCATCAAATTAACATATTGCCCATAATAGAAGCATAAAGCATAGATTAAACAATTTTTATGTGTATATATATACACAAACACATACATAAATATAAATGTAGATACATATACATATACATATATATATATGTATATATATGTATGTATGTATGTATGTATGTATGTATGTATGTATGTATATATAAGTATATATGTATATACATACACACACACATACACATATACATATACATGTATATATATGTACATACATGCATGTATACATGCACAATGATTATTACGTGTATGTGTAACAAAAGCTCAAATCAAGCAAATAGAAATGATAGAATTTGCATACAGGGTTTTCTAGTTCTCTAGAGATTGTCAACAGAAGACATAGGTTGTAGATGAATACTTGAGCCAATAAGTGGATGTTTATCAACCATAATTGGGTTTTTATGTGCAGCCATAGAAAACCAAAATACAAAGCAAAACCAAGGAAAAAACAACAATAACTAATAAATGAAAAAATAAAAGGGAAAAAATAAAAGGGTTCCCATTAATAGTTTAGACAGTACCTTGTCATAAATGCTTTCTAGTTGATTTGACATAAATGATAGATGAACTCTCTCCCTCTTTTGGGTGCTTATATATTTGCTCTTAGAGTGTATATTTTTGGATGAGTTATTTAGAATGATCGTATTAAGTGTTTAGGTAGAGTTTTATATATTTTTCTCTTAAGAAATCTTTTTACTCCTTCTATGAATGAATTTAAAGAAAAAGAAAAATCGCCCTCCTATTTCCATGCTTTTCTTTATATAGGACATGCTCTAACTGTCACTTGTGGATAGGCTAAGCATGTCTACTAAGCGTGATCTAACCATCCTTCACTAACCTTAGCTAGTGGTCTATAAATGCCTTAAACATTTGTGAGCAAAGACGAGTGACAATTCTAACTTTCTTCTCTTAACCTCTACTACTAGTCTATAGAAAAAAATGAGTTAGACATGTTAGCTAACCTTAATTAGCAATCAATGGACACCTTTAACTCACTCGTCTAATTATTGCTTAAGATGACCTTTTACTTATAGCACGAGAAAGGTTCTAAGTATACATAAACTAAACCCTAATGGTTATTTTGATAAGAAATAGGCTTAATGGGTATTCTAAAGCCTTAATCACCAGGTTTAAGTGTATTCACCAAGTCCAATCCTCTATCCACAACCTTCAAGCTTTAGTTTGTCAACTTAAAAGCCTATATTAAGCTCATAAGGTATCAACATTAGGGAAAAATACTATTAGGTAAAAAAAAAATAAGGTGTTTACAACTCCTATTACGAAGCCATTATAATTTGTAAGATTATGCATAAGTAAAGGCTGGCAAGCTCGACTTCTCGATAAAAGGTTATGGATGCAACATTACTATAACTTTCACTTTCAATAATAAATGTGTATACCCTCTCCTTGATGATGCATCTTATTTGGAAGAGTTCTTCCCTTTGTTATTCACTTTGGCTAACTTATGTATACAATGCTCATCTAATAACAATCATGTTTTTATTATTAGCTTGTACTATGACCTCTGACTCATTTTCTTTACAGTTATATTCACTTCCCTCTCTTTATAATGCTTTTGCAATCTCTTTAATCTCTTCTAAGGTTATTACCTTTTTATTTGAGCAATTAGCTTAAAAATGTCCTTAGCCATGACATTTGAAGCATTTCTTATTCTTGGAACAATTGATGGTCTTTTCCTTGGCTATCCTTACAACTTTCCCCTTCATTTTGTCCTTGGATGGGATTTTAATTTTAGAGTAAGAAACAAAGTCCTTCTATTTTATGCTACCTTTGAGAAAAGCTTTAAGGGCTAAAACTTTTAATAAATTCCTTTACATCTCTACTTTGATGGCTAGCTTGCATCCATCCTCAAAATTGTAATAAATTTGTAATTCTACTATAAGAGCTCTGTCTTTGTCTAATCCTCCCAAAAATCTTACAATGGTTTGTTTTTTGACCATGGGTAGGTCATTCCTCATTATCAACCTTTTAAACTCCTTGATGTATTCTTCTACACTATTGTCACCTTGCTTAAGAGTATTCAACCTCAAGTAAAGGTCTTGCTTATGATTATTTTATTAATTTCTTTAATTTCTCCCATGATCTTACCTGTTCTTTGCTTTTTCTATCCTTTTTATTTTTCAAGCTCTCCCATCACAAGTAAGCATAATCTTTAAATTTCAAGATGACAACCTCACACTAATAAAATCCTATAATCGCCAAAGAGGCACCCAAATAGCAGAATTTAAAGCTCAATATAGAGTTCGAGAATTCTAGAGTTAGATCTTATCTATTAAAATGTATGAAAAATAAAAATAAAACAAACATTTGGTGTTTCAAGAAACTTACCTGTGATTTGCCTTTCAAAATTTTCTTACTCTCAATAACATCATTGTATATTTACCATCAGTTAATAAACTCATGGAACAAGAACTATATGCATAAAGTAGTTGAATAGAGATTTGTACACTTCTCAGATACTAGTTTGAATGATATACGATTGTGTATTTAGTAGGGCTTGGTGTATGTATTTGAAAAGTTTTTAAAGGGATTGGTTCTTTCAATAATATAAAATTTTCTTATGTACTTGAAAATAAGGATTGTATCTCTATTTATAGAAGTAGGCATACAATCATGTAATTCAAGAACATGATCGTGCTTCCCTTTTGCATGACTATGTATGTAACACATATAGCCATGCATAACATTTGGATAGTTATGTTTTGAGCACTACTCAAGGGATAAGCCACTAATGCAATATACCACTACCTATGTATTTACTATTGCAAGCATGGTTGTACTCTAAACCCATATAGTTATTTGTTAATATTATTTCATTTGACTTAGTCAAACAAATATTCCAATCCAAATACAAAAATCTAGTTAATCATCTAAATGCATGATCGTGTGTACACAACATGCATAATTATGTGTTAAGGTGAATTTATTCCACAACTTCTCAACCTAATCCAAATCAAACTGGTAAGTTGCATGTGATAACACTTGAATACACAAATACAAAAACAACAAGCCTCTATCTCTTGAGCTATTAACTCTTATATGTGTGTGACCCCTCAACTTTCTACTAATTAGGTAGTACTCAAATTTGAATAGGATTTGAACATGAATCAAGAGTGACATCTAGCAAAGCATTAAGAATATTCAAATAGCAGAGTGTCAGTAAACATCTCTAAGCTTGATCAACAAAACATTTAATGTACAATACGATCCTTTTGTTATTATGTCTCATAAGGCCAAGATATAGATATGTGTTTATCTTCAAGAAACCTTTATATGCATTAATTTCTAAATTGAGGTATTGGATACACTATCAATTGATCTAGTTATGGTCATAGATTTAGTGGTTATAGACATGCTCTATAATGACATAACTCTAATGTCCGGAAGTGATAAATCCTATATTAACCTATTATAGTGCTCATACTAATTATGATGCAGATTATCGTTCATCGTTATAACACTATTTTATAATGATGCATTTGATGATATCAAACAATATCACTCCTAGTATAAGACAGTTTAATAGACCTCAAATCAAAGGATTATATTTACATTTTAAGTTATAAGGATTGATTTATAAATATATTGAAACATACTCTATATGGGGATTGTTATCATTAGGTCTGTTTAGTAAACATGATCATCAATTCATACACCCATATGTAGGACTAGGTTGTAAGCAAAAAATATTGGTATATGCAAACCTCCACTATCATACGATAAGATCATATACATTATGATAATTTCCACACTATCACCAGTGCCCAAAGTTTCATAGTGATGTCAAGATTACAGGTTGTTTTAGTATAACTATCATTGTGCATATATGGAAAGCACGATCAATTATCTGATTCTACTGTCACAATTTTACTATACTAAGGGTATGTTATATAATGCACCAATACCAATATAATTGAAATATCTCATATTTTTAACAATCATAATGTATTTACAAATTATAATATCTAAGTAAATATAAAAGTATAACAATAAACACAAGGCTATAAGGCACTAACCTTAACAATCTCTCACTTGTACTATAGCTAATCAGACATATATCTAATACTATACAAGGTTGTCTGCCTATCATATTTTTGTTATGATAATGGCTTTGTTAGTGGATTAGCCAAGTTACATCTATAATTCCTAAATGTAAAAAAAAAAAAAAAATTGATAAAGCCATAAATAAATACAATCCTATCATTGCCCTTTGTGTAGTTGAGAGGAAGCATGTACCTAAAGAAACTATCATAGACCCTTTACTTCCATTATTGTTACATGAGTTTAAGGATGTATTCCTAAATGAGCTTTTACATGAGCCACCACTTCATTGAACATATGAAGAAAGGTACTTTTGAGTAGACTAAATTCATCAATAAAACATTTGAAATAATTGAAAAGAAGTTGTATGAAACCACTATTCTTGCAATATTGATTTCAACCAAGTATTTGAGGTTGAATGTTATGCTAGTGAAGTTAGAATTTATATAATTTTGACTTTAAAAAAAATGGCCTATTACTTACTTTAGTAAGAAATTGAATGAGTCAAGGAATGAATGTAGCACTTATGATAAAGAATTTTATGCCAGAGTGAGAGCCTTGGACCATTGAAGTCATTATATTTAGCTTAAGCAATTTATGTTTCATTCTTGTCATCAAGCTATCAAGTTTATTAATGACCAACACAAACTTCATCCTAAACATGTCGAGTGAGTGGAATTCTTACAATCATTCTCATTTGTTTCAAATTACAAGCAAGGAGCTAACATTATGGTAGTTAATGCATTTTCGAAGAGATATGCCTTATTAACCTTACTTAATTCCAAAGTTTTGGGTTTTGAGTTGATGAAGTTATGTTATGATGAAAATGATGAAATGAGAACTTGCTTGCTTGAGTATGATAAACTGGGTTTTGAGGGTTATATTATACATGATGGTTATTTGTTTAAAGGGAGTGAATTATGTGCTCTAAAGGTAGTTTTAGAGAATTGATCATGCAAGAAGCATACAAAGGTGGGTTAACCAATCATTCTAGCATTGTAAAAACCTTGGAGGTTATTAAGGAACATACTATTGGCCTAAGATGTTAAGTGATGTACAAACTTATATTGATAAGTATGAAACTTGTAAAAGATCTAGGAGTCAATTTAGGTTAGGTCCTTATATGCCTTTACCCATACCTGAATTCTAATGAGAAGATCTTAACATTGATTTTGTAAATGAATCCACTAAAAAAAAGGGCTAATAAGAATACAAATCTTACGTTGTTTTAGCCAAGTGATTTAGTATAAATATATTTGACGAAGGAGACATTTCCAAGCAAGAGGAAGAACAAATTAGCAGCTAGGATCAATGGTCCATTTGAGATAATAGAAATGTTGAATGACAATGCTTACAAGGTGAAACTTCCAAGTGAAAATGATGGTGTATTGAAAAAATTCAATGTAGAAGTGTAAATCCTTTCCAACCCAGGAAGGATGATAATTTTTGCAAGTCTTAACCTATTTGTAAGCAATACTAATGACATTCCAAATGAAAGGAAATGCAAGTTCTAACATATTAGAAAATTTGATTGACATTTATATTACTCATCCAAGTCCTAACACATTTGGTTTGAGTTAAATGGAGCATAGAAAGAATCAAGGAATTACAAGCGTATCCCAAGTAACCAAACCAAAAGCAATTTTTGGCAATAGCAAGCTCAATGGGATCATCTTCAATAGGCAATACATTGGTTCTTCTAAATGGTCACACAGGCAAGTCCAAGAGCCTTCAATCTATCTAATTTCACCAAAGAAATAGAAAGCCCACTCAGGCAGATCAATTTTCATTCCATGCAAGCAAGACAAGCTAAGAAAAATCCAACTCATAGGCAAAAACTCCTTAAACATGGAAGTCCAATAAACTCAAATTCATCAATTGGATAAACCTTAATTCAAAGGCAAGGGTAATATTTTCAAGCTACAAGACCAAGTAAAAGCACACCTTAAAATAAGGAAAATTAATGTGAAATTAATGCACGCATGCAAAGTTGATATAATCTAGTACTAACTTAGTTTTGAAAATTCCTTATAACATTTTTTTTAATTACGTTTAAGCCTGGTCATTTTTGTAATTTTATTAAGCCTTGTAATGCCTATGTATTTGTGAAGAAAACACTCTTAAATTAGAGAATTTCTAATATGAATTCAAGTCCTAATCCAAGTATGATTTCAAAAATGTCATTACTGATCCATGCTTTAGTGCCTCTGAGTTACCTCTCAAGTCAATCAAAACCTTTCCAAGTTGTCAAGACTCAAAAAACAAGCTTATTCAACTTTAGTCCAAACATTCAAAAAAAGTTCAAGACTAGCTCACATACTTTCTTTTAGATACTTCAAATCATGCTTAGACTTTGTAATAGTCAAAAACGGCCTTCGTATGAAGCCAAGGAATAAATGAAAGTTGATTTGGATGAGAAATGGGCCGAAATTGGGAAGGAAAAGAAAATGCCTTATTCAACGTCACAACACTACACCCTAAAGTCACGCTCCTGCCTTGCACACATGGCTATGCACACGTTTATGCACTCTTGCACATCTGTTGCCTTATTATGCAAGCAAGCACATGCTTACTCTAACTACCTAAGAGTGTGTTTGTACGCTCTAATGCTTAGTCACCCGCACACTTGCTCCCTCGCGTTCACCTGCTTATGCATGCACTCAATGCGCACCTACTCATTGTGCACCCTACATCGCGGCATGGCGCCTTAGCACCACATTTTTACCCCAACTCATTTTTTCATGCCTTTTCAAGGCCTTTTGCATGGATTTGACCTCCAAAGCTTCCCCAACTGAAATTCATTGAATATTGTGAATTTTAAACCCCTTTAACATAATTAAATATGCAAATAACTTCAATTCAAGGACAAATATTCAAGATGCTAGGTAAAGATCTAATCGTCCAAGACTATAAAAGGCTTAGGTGAAGACAAAAGGGCATGCATGCAAGTTACTTCCTTTGTATATGTATTTTATTTTAAAATATACAATTGTAATTAGTTTTAGGGTACTTACTTAATTTGTCTTTTAATGTTTTCTTTTATTTATCACATGTAACTTAAGCTGTATTTTAAGTTAATTAGGATTAGCTAGATTTGACTATAGTTTGTAATTTGTCTATATAAAGGAAACTTAAACATTTGTTAAAAAAGAAAAAATTTTGGATAAATTAATGAAACTTTGAAGCCTTATGCTTTTCTCCCTTGTTTTTCTTAGAACTTTGTGTTCTTTTGAACCAAGTCCTATCCTTTTTCCAACTTTCTATTGCTAGGAGGAAGTTGGTGGTGGAGATTCAAGTTAGTGAATCTTGTAGCAAGTGGGTGGAACTTTCCTTTAAGCTGGTTCATGAGAGGTTTGTACACTTAGATCACCTTTAAGTTAGTGGAACATTTCCCTTATGCTTGAAGCTTGTTTTATTATAACATTTTAGATTATATTTGTGGTATTAAATTGCTCATCAAACTCTTACCTTTCTTAGTGTTGAGTGTATGATGCTCCATGGTGGAAGTTGAAGTTTTGAAGCTTATTTGAAGTGGTGATTGTTTAGAGTTGAATTAGTGTTGGATTTGGGTGGAAAAAATGCATGAAATTGTATGTTTTTAGTGATTGACTAAGGCTAGAATTTTAGGTTGGAGTTGTGAGAGTTGAACATTTATTTTGACAGCCTTACAACCCTCTCAATTCAGATCAATTTCTCTTGTGTTCACTTTCTTTCCTTTTTCAGATTTTATTGCATGAAAAATTGGCAGTGATTTAAATTCAAGTTGGTGGATGCTTCCTTTATACTCAAATTTATGCTTGAATCAACCTCTTGCATTTTATTCTCAAGTAAGTTCATTTGTTCTTTGTGTTGTGATTGAAAGAAGCCAATTTTCTATTTTTCTCACTTGGCTAAAATTTTGAGTTTGGATGCTTAGTGCTTGTATGTTGAGTTTGTGTATGTTTTGTGTGGATTTTGTGGTGGACATAGAACACCAAGGGTGGTCATATATTTTTTAAATTTTTGGCTGGTATACTTTCATTTAGCTTTAGGAAGATAGAAAGTATTTTAGTCTTTGTCTTAACTTTATAAAAAAAAAATTGAATTAGAATTTATTAATAAATTCAACAAACATAACTGAAAGTGGGTTTTTCGAACTTAGATATGAAAAGGTTGCTCCATCAAAGTGAGGGTGGAAAATGTTATTGGACCCCTTTGTAACTAAATGTTATTGGGCCTTTATTGTAATCACAAAGTAGTTTTCCAAAGTTTACTATATATATATATGTAGTTACGTAGGAGGCCTTATCTTCATTGAAGGCAGCAAGTGGGTAAGAAGAAGATCAAATTTCAGAAACATGCCCACCTTGAATTTGTTCACAAATGTTCCGGTTGATGCTGTAATTGCTTCTGACATTCTCAAAGACGCCACTAAAGCTGTTGCTAAGATTATCGGCAAGCCTGAATCTGTACATTAAACTCTTCTTCTTTTCTCTTTTATGTTGTATTCCCACATGTTTAAGGACTACCACTTGTTCGACCAAATTATTCCACAATTACCTATTTCTTCATTCTTCAAAACTGCACTGCAACTGCTTTTTCTGTTTTAAATTGACAAAAAAAAAAAAAGCGCTTTTTGGGTTTTTGGAAGCACTTCTAAACAGATGGAGACGTGCTTCGAAATTCAACATTATCTTTTCCTGCATGCATAGTTTAATGGTATAGTTTGTAGACAATTTCTAGTGTGTGACGATGTGAATCTTTGTTAAGGTTAAAATTTTATTTCATGTTTATTGTTCAGTGTGTGATAATTTTGATTAAAAATAAAACATTTGGTTATTTGGAAGCACTTCTAGCTTGTTTGTGTGTGCATAGTTGAATGGTTAGTTTATCGACAATTTCTTTTGTATGGCGATGTGAATTTTTTGTTATGTTTAATTTTTTTTCATGTTTATTGTTCAGTATGTGATGATTTTGATAAATGGTGGAGTTCCAATTGCATTTGCTGGGACTGAAGCGCCGGCAGCGTATGGCGAATTGATATCCATTGGGGGCCTTGGCCCTACTGTGAATGGAAAATTGAGCTCAACCATTGCTGAAATTCTTCAAACTAAGCTTTCAATCAACGCCTCACGCTTTTATATCAAATTTTATGATGTTCAGGTATTATAATAACTTGTTATAAAACGAATGAATTGATTAACTGTTTTGTCATTCATTTCAGATTGCATCTCATTCCTTTTTATGTTATTTTCGCAATTTGTTTGGACAGAAAGGATATCAATAACACACACACACACACACACACACACGTGCATATACTGGGAAGTCCCCCGATTGAACTGATTTTGTCACTAAGAAAAAGGGATATTGGTTCCAGTTTATTGTTTGGTATATCTTTCCGTTTAAGGACTAATCTTAATTTCTGTCTCTGCTTTGGTGCAGCGCCCATTCCTTGGGTTTAATGGTTCAACTTTCTAACCATCTTGACTGTCGAGTGGCATTAGAAATTGATGCACCTTAACCGTATGTGTTGTTTCAAAAGTCAGATGTAGTTGTTTTGTCCTAATGAAAGCATGGAATTGTACATTTGATTGTATCCTGAAATTATTATCATTTCAATACTAAACTTTTTACATAGTGGTGACTTGATAATCAACTTCTTGTTCACTTTTACAATTGAAAATTGATATTTAAACTACTGGTATGAGTAAGTTCTACTATAGGCATCGTTTACTAGTGCTATGTTCTGATGAAACTGCTGTGTAAGTTACTGGTATGTCTATAGGTAATTGATGAAGTTGGAGCAGGAATCGGAAGTAGATGATTGGCAAAGGGTCAGCATCTGCGATAAATGTGGCCGGTGATGGTGGTGTTTGGACATGGACTTGAGGAAACTAGTTTAATCTACACCGTATGGACCCTACCCCAGTATAACTTGAAAATCTCTCAAAACTTCTGTTGCTGATGAGGCTTTAGGCAAAGTACATAGAAATTTTCTTCTCTCCGGTTACAGCCAGCGGGCTGCTACATCGACAATTTCCTAACGATAACACATTGTACAAAACAAAATGCAAATAGTCTCCGTACATCTCATCAAAATTTGATCCACTTTGTCATTATCATTGAACTGAAAATCCCATGAACAAGTTAAATTGTTTACGCATTCAAGCCTACGAGGGCCTTGGCTGCCCTTCATGACCGAACAGTAAAATTCACGAGGTTAAAACTTTGGTACAATTTCCCAGAATGAAACTGCAGATTCGTGAGTGCAAGTCAAAAGCAGCTATCTTGTAAAACAATATACTATGATTATGGAATTCGTTAGACAATGCAAGAACAGGGCTAATATGTTCCAACTATGACTAACAGTTTTGAGTAAGCAGCGATTCAGAAACAATAACAATGAAGATTACAAATCAACCATCAAAAGTCTGCAATCGTAAGGAGTGCTGTCTAAAAAACAAAAACAGAGAAACACTCATGCCATTATCTTGGCGGACCTCACAAAGAGGCTGTCCACAACCTTGCCCATGTTGGAAATGGTTTCTAAAGTTGCAGGGTAGATGGCATCTGCCTTGGGATCTTCAAATATGATGAGACATCCAACACCCTGATCCAGTGTCCCAGCAAACTTCTTGTCCAAAATCATTTGAGACAATTTTTTCTCTACATGATCTATCGGCAACTCAATGAGTTCCGCAATGTGTGCAATCTCAACCCTTGAATAAGGCTCAATCAACCTGCACAAGTTTTGTTCCAGAAGTGTGTCATACAGGGATGAAAGGTGCCTGTGAACAATTGGATCTTCCTCTAGCTGAGCCTTGTAATCACACAAAGCAGTCTCAAATAGTTTTAAAGACCGTTTTGAATGGGCATCAGCAACAGCTTTCATAGCATCCAATTCTGGCCCCACGTATTGCAAGCCAGCCTTTGAAGAAATAATCCCAGCGACATCATCAGCTTGGCTCACCATGATCTTGCACAGCAGCATGTACTTAAGACTAAAAACTGCCCTGGGGTCTTCAAGAGCATTGAAAGCCTCAAAAGCTTCAAAGAAATAGCTATAAGCAGTTTTATAATCCTTCTCCTCTGCATGAAGGATGCCACTCTGCAAATCTATGGTGCCTTGTTGAGCTGGAGGCACATATATGGCATTTGCAGCTGTCCTTGCGGCTGTGAGGGCAGCTTTTGCTTTTGGAAGATTTCTTAACGAAAAATGTAGCTTACTTTCTAATAAGTCAATGTCAACAAGAAGTAGTTTGTCATCCAATCTCCTCACCTCTTTGACCAAGCTAGTAAGAAGAGTTAAAGCTTCAGAGTACTCCTTATTTTCCATCAAAAGTGCTGCTAGCCTTGCTTCAACACGCTGTCTAAGGAATGTACGCTTCTCTGCACGAGTCCATTGTACCATTTCTCTGCAGAGAGCAATCTGGAGATCAGACGTTCCAGGAATCTTGGCAACAGAATCAATAATTCCCCTAACAATTTTTGCAGTTTTAGCCTTGGGGATCAATGAAAAGAAGGGTCTCAACTGAGTAAGAAGATTGCACAGCTCCTCAGCCCGGTTCTGTTCCCTAAGAAGATCAGAGAGGTTTGTGATGGCCTGTTCTTTTATGCGTAGAGCTTCTGAAGAGGAAGAAGGACCATCAAGAACACGATAAAGAATAGATACGGCCTCAGATGGGCTTTCAGCTTCTAACGCCTGGGCAATTGAGTCGGTTGTGGCGGGAAGATACAATGAAGACATGGTTACAGAGAGGAAAAATTCAACTTCTGCAAATTAAAATTAAGCACTCCAAATTGTTATCTATGAAGTCTAAAGCTAAAGAAATGCCTATCTTCAAAATGAAACTGACAAACTTGCCACCTTTGCCATGATAACAGATATCATCAAGTCATGTACACAGATGTCAATAAATCTGCTCATTAGCTCATCAGAGTAATGAAGAATTAATCAAATAAATTTTGAGCCTTTTCCCCATTAAACAAGAAAAAGGATTACTCACTACACTAGTGGAAATAGGAACCACACAAATCAAAAATATCACAAGGAAACAACACACTATATAAACTGCCAGCAAGTGTCTCTACCCTGAACTAATTTAAAGTCATTAAATGAAACAATTTAAACAGTAAGAAGAATACAACTGCTTGTCCAAAAACTATAGATCAATTTTCTAATCTTCTCAGAGGGGGGTTCAGGAGGGGAGGGAGTGCACCTTAATTAACAGTTTTATTTATAAAGAAAAACAACCCTGTATTTCAATTAAAAGTGAAGAAAAAGATTTACAGGAGATATACAGACAAGCATACTGCTGAACTACCCTGAAATATTTTTAGCAGAAAGCAACTAATTTAATTTTTTTGAGAGTGCACACACAAATACACACACATGACTTGTAATACAATAATATAACAGTTTTGCATTACCAGTTACATGTTCGCATTGTTTAAGTCTATACTTTTCATCAAAGAAACAAGCATTCTGTCAAACCTTAGCATAAACATTGATATAGTAACCTTTACAAATACACATGAAAGCAACACTAGCAACACTCTTTCTCTCACCCTCACTTTTGGTACGCTTTTCATCCTCATTTTTCTTTTTACATGTACACTGAAGACAATATCAACAACTCTTTAATATAGTACTCAGTAGCACATTTTTTTTAATTTTTTGTAAATGTGAAAACAAGAATGAGAGAGTGAAATATAGTGTCACTAGCCTTTGTCATACACATAATATGGCATGTCATATGACTAATTCTTTTGAATTCCGATAGCCAACAAATATGCCTGTTGTCTACAGATCACAAACCAAAAAAAAAAAAAAAAAAAAAAGAGGCACCAAAAATAACAAAAAACTAAAATTTCAACATCTGAGAAGAAATAGCAAACTTTATTGATGATGATTATGGAGAATGAGATCAATAATCTCTCTAGGGCTACCAAGGATCCTTATTTATACTAATATATAATGCCTTAAGACATCAATGCAATAAATTATAATAAGAAAAAGACTCCTACTGATGATACTAATGCTGCTGACATAAGATTAATTCAACCAGAAAGAAAACTGCCCCACATAAAAAAGAAAATACCACTGTGAAATGTCTCATTTAAATAAGTTTTTCCTTATAGAAAACATGAGAAGCATATTCTAGTATCAAACATACATGAAGAAGACGGTGCTAATTAATCTAAGTTCTAAAATGATCTTGAATAGCTAGCATAAATAACAAATTGTCTGGAAGGGTTATAGGCTGCGAAGAACCCCGAAATACACTCAGTTTGTTATTTTTATATATGTGTATACTTGTGAAGATAAAACAAGATTATAAAAACAATCATATCCCAAAAAAAAAAAAAAAAAAAAACAGTTGTTCTCTCTTCAATTAATCATTCTAGGAAACTTTTTCTTTTAAATTTAAAGAAGAATGAATAATTTTATGTTATAGCAAGGCATGACGTGTTCTATGTCAAGTGTTATGTGCATGAATTCAATGTAAGCTTCCCTAGCAATAGCGATAAAGAATGAGCCAATGTAATATATATACAACGGAGAAAAAGAATCCTTAACTACAGAATATTATATCAGTAGTAAGCATTAGACCAAAATCACACATGAAGGGCACATCTACTAGTAAAATAATCTAAAAGGAAGCAACACATGCACCCAATTGCAAAAACCTCAAGAAAATGTTCACGAATCTTCTCTCAGTAACAAAGTTGTTTGAAATTAACAGTCAAATCACAACATCTCAAAATTTAATTCACAAAAAAATATAGTAAATCCAGTAGATCTGAGTTTCGAAAACATAAATAAATCAGTTTCAAAAATGAAATAAATTATATAAAAAAGAGAGAGAGAGAGAGAGAAAATAAGGTTCAATTTTAGTAACATTGGTTATTCCATTAAAAAGACTAATTAGCTCCAACGAAGCCCAAACCAAGCAACACAACAATTAAAAAGAAAAACACCAACTTCACTAGCTAGGTACAGAAATTAATGAAAAATATCCAATTTATAAACGCAATAGGAGCATCTATATAGAATCGAATGAAGGGAAAGTGAAATAGAACGATCGAGACAGATGAAACGTACCGTGAGAGAGTAAGGGTTTGGGATTCTCGGAACGCTGTGAAGGAGATGAGAGGAATCTCACGTTTATAAAGAGGTAACTGGTAACTTGGGTAACATGCTACCTTCTGATATTTAAAATTTTGGGTAATTTCTAAAAGGCCCTCTAAGGTTTCTGCTTGGTGGAGGTTCTCCCCCTTGTTCCACGAATTCTTAACATCTCCCCTCCGGTTTCTAAATTCTTGAAGTTTTCATGTTGTAATGAGTGGGGCCCAATATTGGCTAGGCCTATGTCTGAAAAATATTAAAATATAAATTTAAAAAAAATAATAATATAAATTTAATAAAGTAATAAATATTTCGAAAAATAAAATAAATAATTAAAAAGTAACGGTGATAACTAACATAAACTTTACTGGATGATCAAAAACAATTATTTGGTTCTATTAGTAGTTGGATCTAACTGTCACTATGGCAGAGACAATCATATTTGATTACTAAAAATCTAGTAGAGGTGGTCAAATCTAGCTCAGGTGGTCAAATCTAGCCCATTTTACTAAATAGTCGTCAATAAAATCAGATGTCTGTTTTCGATCACCTGGTGAGGTTTATGCCGACCACCGTTGCTAGTGACACTATCGACGGCAGTGGTTATTTTGTAATTATTTATTTTATTTTTAAAATTTTATTATTTTATTATTTTAAATTTGTTTTTAATATTATTTATATTAAATTTTATTTTAATATTAATATTATTGAATTTTATAAAAAGTATTTTGATTTTTTCATAGGAAAATGGTGGATACTTGACTTTTAAAACTTTTATTGGTAGTAATTTGTCATTAAGCGACAATATGTCGTTTGACCTTAAGTTATATGCCTGTGCTTTCTTATGGCATTTTTTGTCTATGTACATATGCATGTATATGCCGAGATATATGTTCTTAGAAAATGGTAGAATCATGATAAGAGTTTTAGAGCATGACAACTAATCATGAGGACCTTATATACACATGAAATGGTCATTTTAGAAATGTTTGTAGTCTTGATACTTGTAACGCCCAAAGGTACAATTAAGGGCATTATAGTAATTTTTTAGCCTTAAGATCATTTTCAAGGCTTAGAATTGACTCAAAAAGGTTAAAAGACATTTATAGGCTTAAGAACAAATGTACATGTGGTTGATTCTGATTGGTCCATATGTATATGTGAAAAAGAGGCATGAAATGGATTTTAGCCAGAAGCAGGCATGTTCATGTGTGTTAACCATTTCAAGGTCTATATAAGTTTTTTTGTGATTTTTGTAAAGGACTTGAAGTCGTTGGAAGGGTAGCTATGATAGAATTTAAAAACTTATATAGAGTTCTGGGTTCCAATGGTAAGACTACCATTTTTCGCTAAAACGATAATCATAAAACTAAAATACAAACATAGGGTGTATTTTGAAAACAAACCTATATTTGAAGCCTCGTTCAAGTCTTTTTGTGGCAAGAGATTCTTGTTATCCAACATCCTGAAGGCTGAAGGCACTCAGTTGTCCACAGAGAGCAATTGGAGGAGGTTTCACACACTTTTGAGATGCCAGTGTCTACTAGTGTACAATTGTAAATAGGGTGTGTACATGTGTGACTCTTTCTCAAAAGCTTATGCACGTAGGAAAAACATCACACTTTTTTATATAGAGATATAGTCATAGGCATGACTTCAAATATGTACGCCTGTGACATTCTTATGCATGCTCGTGAATGTAACACTCGTGGTCATATATCAATTTTTCAATAATGCATGACTCTATCCTCATCGTGTAAGATTTGTACGACGCTAAAGATCATGCTAATCCTAAACCAACTATATGTCTACTTGTACATTGTTGAACCCTTGATGTTTTGATGATGATAAAAATATAATTAAGTTGTTAATTAATATTTAAAATGTGTTTAAGATGCTAATTAATCCTTTGCATGAAGTAATTCATGACAAAGAAGGGAGAAAGAAATTTATTTTTACAGGTTATAGGTCTCGCACGACCGTGTGCTTTAAGAGCACGACCGTGCTTGACCAAACGGGTGCTCGTGTGTCCAAAACACGGGACCGTGTGCTTAACCGTACAAGGTTCTGTGATTTTCTGGAAGAAAAATCTCAGACCCGCACGGGCGTGCGTGCATGATGCACGACAGTGTACATGCACAACACGGGCAACGCACTACCTCCACAACCGTGCAGCCTGACCATGTGAAATCAAAGATCTCAAAAGTCATTGGAAGCACGACCGTGCACAGTGGAAGCATGACTGTGTGCTTAACTTATGAAGAGCATGGGAGATCAAGCCATGTAAATGAAATCGTGCAGCAAGTCAAATAAAAGGAATCAACGCACGACCGTGCGTGATGGCAAATAAGGAGCACTACCAAAGAGCACTATCAGGAGATCGTGCAGAGCTAGCCGTGCAAGAGCCTAAAGGCATGCATATGGCACACGACCATGCAAAAATTGGACACAACCGTGCACTAGCATAAGAATGCTCCTGTGCTGCTCGTGTGGTCATCGTGCAGCCAACTCGTGCAAGCTTCTGGAATTTTGGACAAAACTCTGAAGGATCAAAGCACGACCATGCATCCAAGGCACACGACCATGAAAGGTCGAAGCACGACCATGCGTCAAGGACACACGACCGTGCATCATTGGCGCTAAGCTTTTAAGTCGACCATTGGGAGTCAGAATGAGGCAATAAATGCAGCATGCACGACCGTGCACTCGAGGAGCATGACCGTGCGCCTGGAAAATTTATTGCAGAGCTTATTTTTTTCAACTACTTCAACGGATACAAAGCTAGCAAAACGGCTCTTTGCTATTCTAGACAATGAATAAAGTATAAAATGAGAGCTATTTGAAGTGGAGAAGGTTACTGAAACAAATTGCAAAAAGCTTAAGCCATCTTCTTCAATCTTTGAATATACTTTCTCTCTCTAAGCTTATTCATTCATACTATTGAGAGCTCTGTACTTTACATTTGATTTTCAGCCTATTAAGAGGCAGTTTCAATCAATCTTTTATCAACATTGCATCTGTAAAAAGGGCGAAATTCCCTTGTGGCAAAACTATTGTATCTTCGGGTGTTGAAGATGTTGGAAACTTCAATCGGGTTTGATTGAAGAAAAGGACGTAGGAGGCTTGTGTTCAAAGCTCCGAACCTCTCTAAACTTGGCTGAGCAATTTTTGAACTCTCTCTCTTTATTGCTTTTATTGTGCATTGTGTGTATTATAGTTTTGATTGTGATTATTGCTTTAGAAATTTTAAATAATCCTATTCACCCCCCCTCTAGTATTATTTCTCTATCACTTAAGGGTTTTTCATACATAAATGAATGATAACAACATATGAAAAGATGTTATAACTTCAAATTCACTAATTCACTTTAAGATAGGTTATTCAGGTGACAATAAAATTCCTTAAATCAATCAATATTCTTTCTCAAGCAATATTAATCCTATTTCATTATCTAATAACCTAGATATTTCTATGTAGGTTTAATTAGATGAAAATGCATTAAGTTCTACAGTATTCACTAGCTTTCAGCACAAGCATATTATGCTTATGACTATTGCATATATTACCAAGTATATCTCTATATTTGATTAACCCACAGTTTATATTCCTACTACTTTTATGCAATATCACCTCTTAATCTCAATCATTCAATAAAATTCCTATTAAAAATTGGTCAGATTTTTAATAGGCATTAAGTTAAGAACACAAACTCATATAAAATAACATGCTCTTCATTCATAATTGAAAAGTGCTACAATTCCATGAATTAGCTAGACCTACCCAGTCTTAGCAAAAATTATTTAGTTCATCATCAAACAAAAATAATCATTTAAATTCAAATAAAACATAATGAAGAATAAGAATGAAACTTGATGAATTGTTTAATCTTTTATTGAATTTTGCTAAAATATCATCTCGTAGTGACAATTCATTTTTCTTTCAATTGAATCTTCAAAAAAATTAAGAATCCTTCAAAATTATATCAAAAATCTCTTAAAAGTTGTCCTAAGGCGACTCTTCCCCTTTAGGTAAGTATATAATTGATATACATATCTTAGGGTTAGGAAAAAAGTCCTAAAAAATATGGATTCCTACTGCACAATGTTGGGACATAGTGCAATGTTGTGGCACCAAGTTTCTACCATTTTTGAATGCATCAGTGCTAGGGTGCCATGTCACAACACCAAGATTCTGGAATTTTATTGTATCTAGCACTGCAATGCTGCAACATGGCTTAGAGCTTCTAGATTATAAATTGTTTGTTTTATAAAAATTGTGGCACTAGATGCCTAATTTTATTTGGCTTTTGAATCACCTTATTTGGACTTTAAAATCTCAAGTTATGACCAATTTAGTTCTGAGTGGTTAGACACAAAATTTCACCAAGAAGACCTAAATTTGAAGCAATAGTTGAAGGCCAAACGAACTTAGAATTTTCCTCATAATAGCTTTCTAAAAAGCTTGAAATGTCTAATACAATTTGGTAAAGACTAATTTTTCATTTTTAAAACTCAATCTTATTGAAAATCCTTATTTTCTTACTATAGTACATAATGCTCTCTTTCCTCTTTTGTGCTTTGATTACTCATTCTTCCTTGGACTAAATTTGAACCATCGACTAGTCTTTCATAAGTGTCATTTTAGCTTGATTTCCATTGAATTAACATCAAATCAACATTTCCTTCAAAACCAAATATTGAGGCCTATGATTCCAAAATATGTATATAATAAAGGTCAAATGGTCAAATTGTCCCTTAAAATTCTATAAATTGACCACATAATTATACATGCAATTGACACTTATTGTAACCCCAAATAGCTTTTTGCCAGTCTCTAACAAAATAACCAACTTACTGGAACAAAGTCAGAATAAAAACTAAATGAAATAAATTTAAACTAACACATTTACTAAATATCTGAACTACTTCTGTAAGTTGTCATAGTTGTATTTAGCGTATGCAACAGGCTTTTAAACTCCTAGGTGGCCTTAGTGGATGAGTTATAGTCTTGTAAGGGTTTTTACTAGTGTTATTTATCAACATCATTTACCTAATCTCAAGGAAAGATAACATAACAAGCATACATAATGTTACAATAACACAGTAGTTAACTCATACAAATGCCTTATAAATTACAATAAACAATTAGAACACAAGTTACCACCCTCATCCTCGTCAAAAGTATTTTAAAACAACATAACACTACTTTATAAAGTCTCACATCCATCTCATTCACAAACTGTCAATTAAACTTTTAGAATATATCCATGCATGCATCCATATATACAAGTAGCTCAGAACAAATTTTTTGAACAAGTTCCCTTAAACAAACCATTCAATCGTCTTCCATCAATATATATTAGTGACAATAGCTTGAACCTAGATTTTATAACTTTTATGCTTACTATATTTTATGCTTACTAATAATTTTCTTTGTTGTTCTTTTCTTTTACATATATATTTTTTTAGCTTTATTTGGTTTCCTTAGATTGTGAATCAGTCTTTTTATGTGAATAATCAATACTTGTAATACCACCACCTGGTTACTTGACTAGTCACAAACCTAAGGTGTTTTACATATTTTTATATCTTGTAGCTTTTTGCTTAAGGTTTACTTACAGTGGACATGCCAACCCCCTACCTACTAAACAACTAAGACATTGGAATAGTTAAAATTTTAATTCAAGCCTTTGATGTTTTCTTTATCTATATACTCATTTGATCTAAGGATCTAAGTAATGTACAGTTTCAACCATAGTTCAAACAATCGTTAGGTTATCCATTTTTAAATTTGTCACTTGTATACATGGACACAACACACAAACAACTCCTCAAGTTTAGTCATTAACCATATATTCCTCAAACCTGAAAGCTTTAATTTCATGGTATGCATTTCTTCATACTTTTAAGTCAAATAAAGCTAGCTCATAATATGCCAATCAATTATCATAGTTAAGTATAATCATCAACATATGAGTTAACTCAACACACACATACTAAAAGAAACAAAAATTTCAAAAATAAAATTTCAAAAATTTGACATTGATGTTGCCATTCATGTAATTCTAGTTCTAACTTTTCCTCACCCGTAACCTAGCATCAACATTGTCCTCAATGGTGAATGAGAAAATTAATAAGTTAGAACTACTTCCCTTATTTTGTGTGAGGTATCCTTGCTTGCTTGTGCATTGGGATTTGAAATCAAGAAAAATTTTCCATAGCCAATGCTAATAACAAAACAACCTCAAACAAAATTGTTAGCTTACATTAGTTTGACAAAAAAAAAAAAAAAAAAAAAGATTAAAAACAAGAAAAATGGAAAACAAAGAAACATAAAGGATACAACTTGGGTTACCTTCCAATAAGCACTTGTTTATAGTCTTTAGCTTGACTTAATATTGGTTTTTTTAGGTTGGATCATTTAATGGATAGAGACTTCGCCTTTTTTTCATCCATTATTTTTATAATATTTCAACTGTTGCCTTTTGACTGTATATGTGCTTTTATCATCATGATTTACCTCTATTGCTCCTTTAGAATCAACTTTGTTGATAATGAATGGACCAGTCCCTTAAGCTCTTAGCTTCAAAGGGAAAGGTTCATGTTGGCAGTTAAAAAAGAATCATTTTTGGCCACCATCAAATTTTTTCTTAATGGGTTATCGATCTCATCTTTTTTTTTGTTAGACTTTGTTAATTTGAGCTTTTTCATTCCCAAGATCTATTATTTCCTTGATCACTTCCACTCTATGGCATGTCTCTTTTTCACTAATGTGATTTATGGCTTTATACATTTTAAAAGTCATTGTTTCATTATCCACTCTTAATTTCTATATCTCTTCTCTTACATCAATTAGTGCCCTTCTAGTGGCTAAGAATGGTCTTCAAAAAATTAATGATATATATATATATATATATATATATATATATATATATATATATATCTTCTTCCATGTCTAAGACAAGGAAGTCCCTAAAAAATATAAATTTTTCCACCTTAACTAACACGTCCTCCACAATCCCTCTTGGGTATTTTTCTGATCTATTTGCTAGTTATAGGAATGCTATGGTAGGTTGTGGTTTTCTAAGTCCCAATTTTCTAAAAATAGACAAGGGTATCAAGTTAATGCTAGCACCTAAATCACATAAAACATTCGAAAAAGAAATTGAACCTATAGTACAAGGGATAGAGAAATTCCTTAAATCCTTGAGCTTTGGTGGTAGTTTATTTTGTAAAATGGTATAACATACTGTTAAACCCTTGATGTTTTGATGATGATAAAAATATGATTAAGTTGCTAATAACAATGTGCTTGAGCTGCTAATCAATCCCTTGCATGAAGTAATTCATGACACAAGAAGGAAGAAAAATTTTATTTTTGCAGGATATAGGTCTCGCACGACCGTGTGCTATTGAAGCACAACTGTGCTTGACTAAATGGGTCCTCGTGTGTCCAAAACACGGGACTGTGTGCCTGACCATATAAGGTTCTATAAAAATCTGAACAAAATTTTTAGAACCAACACGGGCGTGCGTTCAGGATGCATGACCGTGTGCATGCTCAATACGGGTAACGTACTATCAACTTAACCGTGCAGCTTGACCGTGTAAAGTCAAAAATATCAAAAGTCAAGAACACGACCGTACGCATTTGGAGCACGACCGTGTGCGTAATTCCTAAAGAGCATGAGATATCAAGCCGTGTGAGGAAGTCATGCGTCAAGTCAAAGCAAGGCAGTCAACGTATGTCCGTGCACGAGCAATACGCACGACCGTGCGTAATGACAAGTGAAGAGCACTACCAAGAAGTCATGCAAGGCTGATCGTGCAAGGGCTTAAAGGCATACATATGGCACACGGCCATGCGGATATAACACACGACCGTGCGCTAGCAAAAGAATGCTCGTGTGCTGCTCGTGTGTTCGTCGTGCAGCCAAGTCATGTGAGCCTCTAGAATTTTGGGAAAAAATCATGAAGGATCGAAGCACGACCGTGCATCAAAGCCACACGACCATAAAGGGTTGAAGCATGACCGTGCGTCAAGGACACACGACCGTGCACCATTAGCGCTAAGCTTTTATTTCAACCGTTGGAGTCTGATCGAGGTAATAAATGCAGCAAGCACGACTGTGCACTCGATGAGTATGACCGTGTGCCTGGAAAATTTATTGCAGAGCATACTTTTTCAACCACCTCAACGGATACAAAGCTAGCAAAACGGCTCCTTGCTATTCTAGGCAATGAATGAAGTATAAAAGGAGACCCATTTGAAGTGAAGAAGGTTACTAAAACGTATTACAAAAAATCAAGTTATCTACTTCACTCTTTGATTGCTCTTTCTCTCTCTAAGCTCATACATTCATACACTTGAGAGATTTGTACTAAATACTTTGATTTTTAGCCTATTCAGAGGCAAAACAATCATCTTCTTGATCAAAATTTCATCTGTAAAAAGGGCAAAATTCCTTTGTGAAAAAACTATTGTATCTTCAGGTTTTGAAGATAGTGAAAACTTCAATCGGGTTTGATTGAAGAAGAGGACGTAGGAAACTTGTGTTCAAAGCTCCGAACCTCTATAAACTTGGCTGAGCAATCTCTGAACTCTCTCTTTTTATTGTGATTGTTATTGCGATTATTATTGTGATTATTATTGTGTGTGTTGTGATTATTGCTTTAGATTCTTAAAATTTTTTAAATAATCCTATTCACCCCCTCTCTAGTATTATTTCTCTAAGTACTAAGGGTTTTTCACACACCTTTATAAGCTTAACTATCTTATGCTCTTCCAATTCCTTTTGTTGGACAAGATTTCTTTTAGAAATTTAGCGTTGCTTTACATCTAGAGCAAGACATCTACAAAAAGAATATTAATATGAACCTTCTTGAATATCTCTAGAAATTTTGCAAATTGCTTGTCTAGTTATCTCTTCTTATTTGCAAGAGAAAAATGAGGCTTGATCTTTATAGGCTTTTGCTCTACCTTTTAAGCCACTATTTCATCTTATTTGACTTATTAACGTTTCTCCTCTTCTAGCCCTTTCAATTCTTTTCCATTCCTAAGTGATATTGCCTTTGATGCATTAAGTTTTAAACTCTAACTTCCTAGCAAGTATACTAATTCAAAGTAATAAGAGAAGTATTCAAGGTTGTCGAATCCACATGATTACATAAGCAAGTACTAAGATGTAGCATCCCAGGTTAGAAAAGCCCTTAGGGAAAGAGTTTCGGGGTTAGAAACGAAATTCAGAAAGAGATTGGGAGTCTAGATGAGTTCAGGGGTGAGTTAGTAAGTTTCTAGAGCTTGTGTGGTTTTCGTGTGAATCTTTTCGAAAGGATTCGATCGTGCAAGTGAGCGGGAAATGAGTAATACTCATTTTCCCATGTGCACGGCCATGCACCTTGGATGCATGCTCGTGCAAGTGCCTAGTATATAAGTGAGCCAAAAGATTAAGTTCATTTTTCTCACCCACTTTGCATTTTCAGCATCTTCTCTCTTCCATTTCAGTTCCTTCCAACCTTAGAGAGGAAATCTAGCAGCCAGTAGCTCCCGATCAAGTTAGAGAACAAAGAGATTAGTTGAAAGAAAAGCTTTCAGAGGTAATGGCGCAAGGTAAGTGTTCGCTTACTTCTCCTTGTGTTTTCCCGACTTACTTTGTGAATTTGGATGCTATGGATGAGTTCTTTTAATGTTGATGAATGTTGCGAATGTTTATATGTCATTGCATGTTGATTGAATGATGAATTTCCACCCTTGAAGCATGCATGTGCTTGTGTGTATGCTTTAGTGAGAGAAAGTTGATGCTTCCATGGTAGAATCCATGATGGTTGATGCATGTGGAAATGAATGCTTGAAATGTGTTGTTTGAGATGCTGGGAATGTATGCTTGAAGTGAATTTGAAATTGAATAAGAATTGGTATGGATTTTGTATGATTTTCAGGCGGTGCTCTTGTTGAAGAACAAGACGCACGACCGTGTGCCTTTGTTTTTTCAGGCACACGCCCGTGTGCACGCTGTGTGCATGGGCAAAATAGCAGACACACACCCGTGTGTCCTGAGTAGCACGCCCGTGTGTAGCATTTTCAGTGAAACACGCCCAGATTCTAGTAGCTTACACGGCCAGACGCACCACCAACGCACGGCCTCGTGCGTCTGGGCACACGCCCATATGTCTATGACATGCACGCCCGTGTGTGAGATAAGCACGCCCGTGTGCCTTGCCACATGCCCATGCACCTGCAGTTTTTCAGAAAAAGAAAAGGAAAATGAGAAATAAAGCATGAGATATTAATTGAATCACTAAAATGCATCAGATAAGTATGAATTCAGATAATAAAGCTGCATATGCATACCATAACATGACATGTAACTTCAGAGAGGATCAAGGGATCTGAATTCAGTAGTATTAAGTATTCAAAACCTGATGTACGGGTAAGAGTAAGGGTGAACTCGAGGGGGCATCTATGGGATTCAGCTTTCTAACACCAATCAGAATGTTCAACAGCATTTCAGATTCAACCTTCTGACATTAGTCAGATCGTACAACATAGTATATTCAGCTTTCTAGCCAGTAGCTAGATTGTTCAGCCCACATGGCCAAGATGTCGAATCTCTGTGTTCACCAGTCTGATCAGCACAGTAGGTACCTTCGGGTACATACAGATAGAGATATTCAGATGCATGCATCCACAGTATTTTCAGTTAGCATGACATGACATACACATCATGACATAAATAATAATGATATCAGTAAATGAATGAGATTCAGATAATCATATTAATCAGTTTCAGATTCCAACAAGCACATAGATGTATGAATAGGACCGAGGCCAGGTATGTATGATATTGCATGTTGCTTGCTTGGGTTTTGAGGGAAGTAAGGAGCGCTTACTGGGTGATCTTTATCACTTATCCCCCTTTTTCTTCCACCATTTTCAGGTGTTCATGTTGTTTCAGAGGAGCAGGTGGATCGAGGCTAGCAGGAGAGGGCCCACACCACGATCTCAGTATGTACTTTCAGTTTTGGACCTGTGTGGTCACATTGTAAATGCTTTGTGTAATCAGATGTATAAAAACAGTGTATGGAACAGTATGTATATATGATAAAGGCCATTGGGCCCATTGTACAGAACAACATGTATATTTCAATATATGTATTTCAGCTTCCGCATGTGTATTCAGAATGTATTGTATCATTTCAGTTTTATTTTCATAGGATTCCCTCATATCTTCTCTTATTCCTTTTCTTTGACCACGAGAACAAAGTATTATCTTGTGCTGGACTAGAAAGAGATCTATTGATTATAAAGGGAAATGGATCAAATCCCGTGTGCGAAGCATCTCGCTATTCGCTCAAACTCGTACGGGTACCCGTATTTTTAGATTATTAATAAAAACTCCCCAGTATTATTCAGTAGCAGGGGTACTCGTGGTGGCGAGTCCTACATTGGTGGTATCAGAGCAATTGTAAGTGTGTGGTGCCTGTTTTCTCTCCTTCGCAGCCATCATCCAGACCCTCCTCATAGCATAAGTCAGGTATTTATTTCCAGATTGATTATGTTATGTGTTTCTAACCCTCAGTTTGTTGTGATGTTATAGATAGATATGAGTATGTCCCTAGACATATAGATGAGATAGATAGTAGTTCACCCGCCCGTCCTATGAGTGTTAGTGATAGGTGGCGATCTCAGAGTACCTCCCATGTGTCGATGAAACCAGATCAGTTGACAGAGATGATTGGGGATGTAGTCAGAGAAAGCCTCCAACAAGCTGGAGTGGGTAATGTTCAGGAACCAGATAGAGTAACTCCTCCCCAGTATGAGAGTTATCAGATACCGAGGTGAAGAAGGCAGTCTCAGTCTCAGTATCAGTCACAGCCACAGTTTCAGCCCTAGTCACAGTATCAGCATCAGTATCAGTCTCAGCCTCAGTCAGTTAGAGACAGATATCAATATCCAGCTTGTTATACAGATTGTGGTCAGAGTATGAGTACAGAGATAGCTGGTACTAGTTCTTCAAAGAGACTTCATCCGATCTACCATCTGTCAGGGTCATTTCAACCAGCCAAATTCAGTAAATCGAAGGATCCAGCAGTGACAGAAGAATGGGTAGAGTCAGTGGAGAGTGTCATAGGCCTCTTCACTTTATCAGATAGAGAGAAGGTTCGATATGCAGTGTTTCTTCTCAGAGGTGATGCTAAAGTTTGGTGGGGTCTAGCCAAGGCTTCCATCAATGATGAGTAGTTAACTTGGGCAGAATTCAGATAGTTTTTTGATGTTGAGTATAGAAGTATAGAGATGGTGTATGCTAAGGCCTAGGAGTTTATTGATCTGACTCAGGGGTTCAGTTCAGTTCAGTTAAGGAGTATGCCACCAGGTTTAAAGCTTTGGCGAGATTCGTCCCGAGTCTAGCAGGGACAGAGATGGGCAGAGTTCAGAAATTCATCCATGGCTTGCACCCTACGATTGCCAAGGATGTCATGACAGGAGCAGATCCTCCCTAGAGATTCAGTGATGCATTGGGGAGAGCACTCAGATCAGAGGCTGGTTTACAGAGGATAGGTGTCATGAGTAGGGCATCTGAGAGGACAGAGGATAAAGACAGAGGTAAGAGGTCGATGTCAGCCAGGAGATCAGTCGGGGGTTTTCAGAGTCAGAGGCAGAGAGTTACACCTTAGTTGCCTCAGTGTACCAGATGTGGCAGACGACATTCTAGGGAGTATTTAACCGGTCAAATTGTTTGTTATTGGTGCCATCAGCCAGGGCACATGATGACAGCATGTCCAGCCAGAGGTGGAGCTGGTGTTGGGCCAAGCAGAGGTGGAGTTGATCAGTTTAGAGGTTGAGGAGGTCCACCTAGAGATGGAGTTAGATCGGAGAGAGGTGGAGTAGATATTCCCAGAGCTGGTGGTAGAGCACCTGAAGGAGGTGCTGGTCCTTCAGGTGTAGGTAAAGGCAGAGCTAGAGTGTATGCTATTCACTAGGAGCAGACAGAGGTCATTCCCCATGCAGTAACCGGTCAGTTACTTTATTTTGATACTCCTTTGTTTGTACTTGTTGATTGTGAAGGCACATACAGCTTTGTAGCCTCAAATGTAGTGGAGAGATTAGGGGTTGACCCTAGTGTGACCAGTAGGAGTATCCATGTAGAGATGCCAGATGGGGAATTTGTGTTGAGTGACAGAGTCCTCCTAGATCAGGAGGTAGAGATTATGGGTAGATCTATGATGATAGATCTGATTCTGCTGGAGTTAGTAGATTTTGATATGATTATAGGGATGGATTTTCTGGGGAGATACAGTGCAGAGATAGATTGTGGAAGGAAGAAAGTGAGATTCCACATAGGCCCTGATCAGTTTGTATTTGGTGAGGGTAGAGTCGACAGTTTGATGATCTTCAGTATTCAGGCGAGTAGATTGATGAGACAGGGTTGTGTTAGATACTTGGCCAATGTGGTATGCAGTAGTTCAGTGGGTCCAGGTATCGAGGAGGTGTCAGTGGTCAGAAAGTTTCTAGATGTCTTTCCAGATGAGTTACCAAGGTTACCTCCAGACAGAGAGTTAGAGTTTAGTGTTGAGCTTCTTTCTAGTACGACTCCAATCTCTAAGGCTCCGTATCGAATGGCTCCAGTTGAGCTTCAGGAGTTAAAGAAACAGCTTCAGGAGTTGACAGATAAGAGATTCATCAAGCCCAGTTGTTCACCTTGGGGAGCTCCAATTCTATTTGTTAAGAAGAAAGATGGGTCGATGAGGATGTGTATCTACTACAGGGATCTGAACAGAGTGACAGTGAAGAACAAGTATCCCCTGTCGAGGATAGATGATCTGTTTGACCAGTTGAGAGGTGCAGCTGTGTTTTCCAAGATCGACCTGAGATCGGGTTATTATCAGGTCAGAGTGGCAGACAGAGATGTTTCCAAGATAACTTTCAGGACCAGATATGGGCATTATAAGTTCGTGGTTATACCGTTTGGGTTGACTAATGCCCCAGTGATCTTTATGGATTTGATGAACCGGGTGTTTCATGATTGCTTGGACCGGTTCGTGGTGGTTTTCATAGATGACATTCTAGTGTATTCCAGAAGTATGGCAGAGCATGAGGAGCACCTCAGATATGTGCTTCAGAGGCTGAGGGATAGACAGCTGTATGCCAAGTTCTCCAAATGTGAGTTTTAGCTTGATAGAGTAGCATTTCTAGGTTATGTGGTTTCAGCAGAGGGAATTTCAGTGGATCTCAGTAAAGTGGAAGCTATTTTGAGTTGGCCAAGGCTAAAGACAGTAAAAGAAGTCAGAAGCTTCCTTGGGTTGGCAGGCTACTACAAGAGGTTTATTGAGGGATTCTCTAGCTTAGTGAGGCCTCTCACTGCCTTGACTAGGAAAGAGGTTCCATTTGTATGGTTAGATGAGTGCGAGACATGTTTTCAGAAGCTCAAGCAGAGGTTGACCAGTGCTCCAATTTTGGCACTACCTCAGAAGGGGGTAGAGTTTGACATTTACACAGATGTGTCCCATCAGGGGATTGAGGCAGTTTTGATACAGAATGGTAGGGTCATTACCTATGCCTCCAGGCAATTGAGAGATCATGAGTTGAGATACCCTACACACGACTTAGAGTTAGCTGCGGTTGTGTTTGCCTTGAAGATTTGGAGACATTATCTCTATGGGATCAAGTGTAGCATCTATTCAGACCATAAAAGTCTGAAATATTTCTTCACCTAGAAAGAGCTCAATATGAGACAGAGGAGATGGCTAGATTTGGTGAAAGATTATGATTGTGACATCAGATATCACCCAGGGAGAGCCAATATAGTGGCTGATGCCTTGAGTAGGCGAGTTGCTTTATCCAGTTTTTCAGTTCAGAGAGAGTTGCAGTATGAGATTGCCAGAGAGCAGATTGAGATAGTGACTGTGGGATTCTCCAGACTTCAGATCAGATCCTCACTATATGATGAGATCAGAGACAGTCATATGTCAGATGAGTGGACTCAGAGCATGATTCAGAGGATGTTAGAGAGATCAGTGCCAGATTTTAAGTTCAGAGATGGGATCTTGAGATTCAGAGACAAGGTTTGTATGCCACAGAGTTCAGAGTTGATGTAGAAAATTTTGTCAGAGGCACACAGTACGGTGTATTCAACATACCCAGGTAGTACCAAGATGTATCAAGATCTCAAGAAGAATTTCTGGTGGTCAGGTATGAAGAAGGACATAGCATACTTTGTTTCCAGATGTCTGATATGTCAGCAGGTGAAGGCAGAGCACCAGAGACCCCCAGGTTTACTTCATCCCTTGAGTATTCCTGAGTAGAAGTGGTAAGATATTTCCATGGACTTTATTTTGGGTCTTCCCAGAGTTCAGAGAGGATTTGATGACATATTGGTGATAGTAGACAGACTTAGTAAGTCAGCTCATTTCCTACCAGTCAGATAGGGTATGTCTATAGATAAGTTGGGGAGATTGTATATCAGAGAGGTAGTCAGACTTCATGGTGTTCCCAGGACAATAGTATCAGACAGAGACTCCAGATTTCTGTCAGCATTCTGGAGGTCATTGTAGAGAGCCTTGGGAACTAGATTGCAGTTCAGTTCAGCATATCATCCTCAGACAGATGGACAGACTGAGAGAGTTAATAAGATATTGGAGGATATGCTCAGAGCTTATTGTATAGACTTCCAGACTGATTGGGTAGAGTTGATTCCTCTCATAGAGTTCGTGTATAACAACGGTTATCAGACGACTATCCAGATGGCTCTATTTGAGGCATTATATGGTCGAAAGTGTAGATCTCTTCTTCATTGGGATGAGGTTGAAGAGAGAGATTCTC